>OLKM01005542.1:0-16822 GCA_900291075.1 Melanogrammus aeglefinus | reverse complement strand
TTTCGAGCAAGATTGCAAGGAACGGTGGCCATACATGCATAATTGACGTATTGTTTTGGGTAGTAATTTGCTGTCGATTCTTGGAGGCTTTATCAAGTAATGACCATTTTGATTTGCTCCCGATTGAGTTTTCTGACATGCATGTTATTTAGCTTTACTGTAGCAGCTAGTCATGAGCTCAAGCTCGACGTTGGTGCCACAGCGAGATCATTCTCAGGACATAGATGTAGGCCTACATGTAAATACAGGGGCCGATGTGTGTAGGAGCCATGTAAGGGCGTGGGTGTCGATGCTGTGTCATTGGACTAGCTCAATGTGTAGATATCAATAACAATGTCATTCGTCACAAACTTTATCGGCAAAGCAATCAATAGTGGTGATTATTGATTAAGGCTTCAATTTCGCAGCCTATTACTAACATGTTTTTGATATGTGTTTCATGTGTGGCCAATTGAGATCGCCTGGAAGCGTAGATGTTGAAGGACATCTTGTTTGCCTATGTACGCCACTCGGCTACAAGAAATCTCAGCAAGTGCTCCTCTCGTTGCACCTACAGCGGCTCGCTTGCAAGATTTTGGGCCTGAAGTCTAACAGACTACTACCTCTAGCATTCCAATCATGCATATCTGAGATCGGCCTCTTTAAATATAAAAGTTATGAGAGAAATGCACATGTACTTTTGTTATCTCATAAGGCGTGGTGCCCGGCTCTTATGACTTTGACCAAAAGTTTTGGATAGAAGGTCCTACGCCCTGAAATTAATAGCTATTCTGGGCCTACGGGACCCCCGTACCTGAAACTTGACCGGTCGCACCCCGAGGGAGGAAGGGGGGGCCCTTCTGCCCAAAAACCTTGGCCCCTCGAGGCCCCCTCTGCTGGGTCGACGGGCGCCAAGTTCGGTACGGGGGTCCAGTTAGGCAGAATAAGGCATTCAAATTTCGGGCGGTAGGACCTTCCTATCTCAAACCTTTTTTCCCAATTCTGACCATTAAGGTTTGCAGGCAACACGTCTGAGGGGCTTTGTCCAAATGAAGACCATTTGGGAAAACTTTTTTTCTCTATAGGGCTAGAATTAATCGATATGTCCTTCTCGGGACAAAGGAAATGTGTGTAGAACTTTCATCCTAGCTATCCGAAAGGCCGACAAGGGGCGTGACCTCAACAGTACAGTAAGTACATAAGACAATAGTTAGTTCGTAGTCCCCATTTTTTGTGGGATGGAGTGTACAATTTGTGGCTTAAGGTGTTTGCCACGCTGGGCTGTGCAAGTTTTGAAATCTGGGGTCAAAAGGTCAAAGAACCAGCTACACGCGCTTATGAGATAACAAAAGTTAAATGTGCATTTCTCTCATAATTTTGTCATTATTAGAGAGAGGCCTGATTCTAATAGCATGTTTGGATGGCTAGGGTGATAGGTCATGGGTAGAACTTCAGGCCAAATTTGCAGCGACCGCTGGTGAGGTGCAATACGAGGATGGAGATTCTGAGTATTATGTGTAGGGCCAGTGGCGTAATAGGGCAACAAGATGTCCTTCAAATCTAAGCTTTCCAGGCGATTGCAATGGTGCCACACATGATACACATTCAAACATGTTGTAGTAAATAGCTGCCCGAATGATTGGAAGGTTTCAATACCCAGCTATTGATTTTGCTTTCCGATAAAAGGTTTGTGGACGAATGACATGTTTATTTTATCAATCGTAACATTGAACTGATGTCCAATGAACCAAGCATGAACTCCCACGGCCCAATGGCCTACAGCTACACGGCCTGTATTTTACTGGACAACCTATGGTTAGAGACATGATTTCGTGTGGCCAGGTCGAGCCTTGATCTCATGTGGACTCAGCTGCTAATGTAGATGTCTAATGACATGTCATTTGTCGAAACTCATGGGAAGCAAATCAATAGCTGGTCATTATTGATAAAGGCTCCAAAATCGACAGCTAAGTTATACCCCTGAAATAGTCAATAGGGTCATGTATGGCAACCGTTGCAATTGCCTCGACGTAGATGCAAAGGAAACCTTGTTTGCCCGTTCGGCAGATATTTTCATGGATATATTATTTTCCTACCAGCTAGCGCGGCAAAAAAACACATTGACGGCAGTCCACTTGCAGCCTTTAACAAACGTGGTTTGGCGAGAGTGACGTGACGTTGACGCAGGCCACATTGAAAAGAAACAGGCTAAAGGCATGTCACATGTTTAAAGCCGTTTTGTAATTTAATTATTAAATATTAAAATATATTATAGTATACTATATACAATTATTTCGTGTAATATTCTATCTATAGATAGAAACATAACTTTCATTCAATTATGTTTTATAACAAGATCCTTGTATCTTGACCATGTGAAAATCCACTTCTGGCCCAGCAACTAGATCGTAGCGTCCCTAGCAACCTGAAAGTCTTGAAACATGTATAGCATTTGTGGTTTTGGATAAATAAACTAGGGCGCCTGTACTTATCTGCGCGACCCTTTCTGAAGGCTCTCTCTCTTCGTCTCTCTCTCTTTGTTCTCCCTCTCTCTCTTCTTCTCTCTCCTCTCTCTCTCTCTCTCAGTATCGTTTTGGTGAGCAACGTTAATTGTCTGAACAAGAATGGATGGTTTTAGCATTCGTTCTTTGAGCAAGGTTCTTTTTATTTATTTCAGCTTTTGAGCGAGGTGCTTCAAGATGCAAATTTTTCTGCATACTCACACCCATGGAAACGTTGGCTTTTTGTCAGAGAACCCAGCGGACGCTCCATTCCGGGGTTGGCCGACCTACGTCATCCCTCCACCACTCTCTCTGTAAAGACAACACTGTTCCAAGTGAATAATATCAATATTAATAATAATCATGCATACAATAATAATAATATCAATAATCATAATAATAATAATGTAATAATATATTCTGACCATAAGTATTTATTTAAGGGGGGGGGGGGGCGGGGGGGCATAAAGTCTTTTGGCCATTAGCTAGCGTTGATAGAAGAAATAATTTTGGTCGCAAGACGGTGTCGTCGCTTAGCCAACGAGCACCTGGGGTGACACGTACCGGACTACCATGAGTGAAAGGAGGTCCATCACGGCTTAAGAAGACGCCGTGAACATCGCTGGCTAGATTTCTTCCCTCGATTAGGCCGAATAAACATAGATAAATAGAATTAACAACTGGTCCGGCCGAGGATTGGCGTACAACGGGTGGGCTCGGCCTCGGGCAGAGAATCTAAACACTGAACTGGAACTACTTAGGAGGTGTCATAGGTAATAAGAGTTAATGCACGCCAATCAGAATACGAGTATTCCCTGGCGCAAACCGATAACACGTTTTCGTTTGCGAAATCATATCAAAAAAATTAAAAATAAAAAAAAGGAGCCGGGTGGTGTTCATGTGATGGCGATAGGTCTATTACAGAACAGGTTAGTGGCGCAGAGCGCAGAATGTACTGTAGGACCAAGATAGGAAATCACCAACCAAGTAACACATTGGCCTAGCTTCGTATTTAGTAACACTATTTATTATTAGGCTATTTGGTGCTCCAAAACTCAGTCAGCCCAGCTGGCGACAGTTAAGTTTGGTTTTCAACTCAGGCATTTTCTGAAGAAGAGACATTATTTTTGATAGTGGTCTGTGTTACAACTAATTAGTGATAAATGTCATTAACAGAGAAGACATCAGGTTTATTTACAGAAAGTCTCCTAACTTTTAATCTCATGATATTATTATTCATAGAATTACTCATTATTTTCGATTAGCCATGTCTGCGCGTGTTCCCGCCTGATGGCAGGTAGCTCGCTTTGGTTATGATAAGCCAGCCCCAATTTGATCAGGCACACAAAAGTCACAGTGACCCGTCCTGTTTGTCGATTGTGTTTTTTATGGTGTTATGTTGTCCTGTTCTGTTCAATCTCTATCAATCATTTAATTCCAGAGTGTAGAGGAAGAAAATAGGACATTTCACTTGACGCATTTCTTGTAGGCTATTTATAATAGGCTATCCAATAGGACGGAGAATGCTTCCATGATGCTTTGTCTGGTGTGTGTGTGTGTGTGTGTGTGTGTGTGTTGGTGTGTTGTGTGTGTGTGTGTGTGATGGTGTGGTGTGTTGTTGGTGTGTGTGTGTGTTTGTGTGTTGTGTGTGTTGTGTGTGTGCGGTACTACCGATCGTAGATCGTAGTAAGAAATCAAATAAAAAATAAAAGTTCATTGGATAAATTGAAAGAAAGAAGATGAGCTCTGGTGAGGAGAGAGAAAGCGGCAAAACAAAAAATGTGCGCGATTACACAGTTATTATGTCTTGCTTTAGTGAAATACAACGTCACATCAAATACTCTTTTTCCAATACAACATCCAATACCCGCGCACCACTATTCAGTCCCTGCACATAGCCAGAACAAGCTAATAGATGGGGTAGGTAACAATAACATCAAGACATAAACATTCTAAAGAAAGATGAAGCAGCTAACCTTGTTTCTTCGGGTTGCTCGAGAAGCCACTTGCATTTGAATATATCCGTGAATTGTTAAATTTTCAGAATCAAGGCGAAAGTAGAAACGGGTTGGCCAAAGCTGTCGTATTGTTAGTATACAGACATTAAGTAGAAACGGGTGGGCAAAAGCTGGTACATTGTTAGCTATCGCAGACATTCAATATAACACTATAATACAATCAAATTGTTCTGTAGCGGGCTCCTTCAGGGAACGTTAGGGAGATACGCTGCGGACAGAACTTAGTTTTGGAAGTTGCTCAGTGACACGACAATACTTCCAATTGAGATACATGAGCTTGAAAATTGTGTTCTAGGCACCAAAATTTTGAAAATCGTGTCGCTGAATCACGAAAATAGTTAAATAACGGTGACGGTGTCACGAATTTTGTTTCGTGAGACCCGGGTTGGTTGTTTTGACAATACATAAGAGGGTGCCCTGCACAACGAACGACTTCTATAAGTCGAATCAAATATCCAATTGAAAGGCTATGGTTTCGTGTTCTGTGTAGCAAAAAATAATCAACACCGCGTGCTTCTGGGACACGTTCAATAGATTATTTCGTGAGCATGAGCAGATACTATAGAGTGTGTACACACATTGCTGCCAATTGTGTATCATAATACAAAGCATTGACCTTTGTTTGCATTTGTGGTTTTGACGCATAGCCTACCGTAGGGTCCCTGTACGCTACTTCTGCCACACCACTTTGAAGCGAGCACTCTCTTCTCTCTCCATCTCTCTCTCCTCTCTCTCTCTCTCCTCGCATTTCTCTCTTCTCCTCCCTCTCTCATCTCTCTCTCTCTTCTTCCTCTATCTCTCTCTTCTCTCTCTCTCAGTCTCTTCCTCTCTCTCTCTTCTTCTCTCTTCTCTCTCTCTCTTCCTCGTGTGTGAGCCACGGAATAACAGTGTCATTTACTAGCATTGGGGCAAATTCAACGAAGATGTGTGCATTGGCACATCACGGACGATTTAAGTGATTCCGTGAGACCACACGGACTGTGAGTTAGCGCGCGGTGTCGATCGCTCGTTGAAAGGATCCGTGTGTGAGCTACGGAATAACATTGTCATTTACTTGCATTGGAGTTCATTTCGTGCCACATCACGGAACATTTACGTGATTCCGTGAGACCACCACGGACTGTGTTTAAGTGCCCGTGTCGACTCGCCTCGGTTGAACGGGGATCGTGTGTGAGCCACGGAATAAACGTGTATTTACTTGCATTGGAAAGCAATTTCGTTGGCAATCACGGATGATTTAAGTGATTCGTGAGACCAACACGGACGTGAGTTAAGCACCCGTGGTCGACTCGCGTGAAACGGGATCCGTGTGTGAGCCACGAATAACAGTGTCATTTACTTGCATTGGATGCATTCCGTAGCACATCAGGAACAATTTAAGTGATTCCGTGGAGGACGACCACGGACTGTGAGTTAAGCGCCCGTGGTCGACTCGCTCGTTGAAACGGGGATCCGTGTGTGAGCACGGAATAACAGTTGTCATTTTACTGGCATTGGAGCAAATTCCGTCGGCCACATCACGGACGATTTTAAGTGATTCCGTGAGACCAACACGGACTGTGGAGTTAAAGGCGCCGTGGTCGGACTCGCTCGTTGAAACGGGATCCGTGTGTGAGCCACGGAATAACATTGTCATTTACTTGCATTGGAGCCAATTCCGTAGCCCACATCTACGGACAATTTAAGTGATTCCGGTAGAGACCACACGGACTGTGGAGTTAAGGCGCCCGTAGTCGACTCGGGTCGTTGAAAACGGGATCCGTGTGTGAGCCACGGAATAACAGTGTCATTTACTAGCATTGGGGCAAATTCACGGACGATGTGTGCATTGGCCACATCACGGACGATTTAAGTGATTCCGTGAGACCAACACGGACTGTGAGTTAAGCGCCCGTGGTCGACTCGCTCGTTGAAACGGGGATCCGTGTGTGAGCCACGGAATAACAGTGTCATTTACTTGCATTGGAGCCAATTCCGTAGCCACATCACGGACAATTTAAGTGATTCCGTGAGACCACCACGGACTGTGAGTTAAGCGCCCGTGGTCGACTCGCTCGTTGAAACGGGGATCCGTGTGTGAGCACGGACGAATAACAGTGTCATTTACTTGCATTGGAGCAAATTCCGTGGCCACATCACGGACGATTTAAGTGATCATTCCGTGAGACCACCACGGACTTTGAGTTAAGCGCCCGCGTGGTCGACTCGCTCGTTGAAACGGGGATCCGTGTGTGAGCCACGGAACATCAGTGTCATTAACTTGCATTGGAGCGAATTCCGTGGCCACATCACGGAAATCGGCGTGTTTCCGTGATGTGGCTACGGATTTCGAGTTAAGCGTCCGTAGTCATTACACGGATTCCTGTGAGACCAGGTTGTTCCTGTAGCTAAGCAAGATTTGTTAATTGTGTCCTGTCTACTAAGTGTCCTAGTTAATGATTCAACTTTTGTTTGCTGGCAATCATTATTTCTAGTCTGCAGAGATTAAGATCATTTTGGTTGAATGTTCTCAACCTGAGCTCGAGTCTCCTTTTGAGTCTGAAACCTGATCTTATACAGACAACAAATATCACAGCCCATATTTATTTATGGACTTAATATTGCAAAAAGAAAGTGGCAGAAATGTGTTCAATACTCCCAATGTTCCAGTAAATGAAAAGATAAATGTTGTAAATTCCCTATTAGTTTGTAATATCGTAATATATATTATAGCGTTATTTCTATTCAGGCACTTTGGGCAGCCCAGGTAGCGCCGTAGGGTCCTATAGTTGCGCACGACTGCTGAACACGCCACGACAAAGAATGCGTTCGTGAAGAGTGAGTAGTATTGAACCACGTGTATTTACGTGATATAAATGTTATATACATTCCGTAATTCGGTTCCTTTTAGTGGCCGTGATTTGTGTGGTCCTGCTACTGTGTTAATTGATTCACTCACGAATTGGGTAGCTAGTGTATTAGCCTGCACCTCGTGTAGCATGTGTGCGTCACTCTGCCGCACCATGCCGGTGTTGTGCCGAAAAACGACTGCCTGCCAGAAAACGACTGACCCCAGTGGGAACGCCCATCGGGGTGGTACGTACACGCCCATCGGGGTGGTACATAACTCTCTCCACAGCCAACCACGCCCACCCGCTGCACCAGCGCCGCAGCAGAACTGCATGGATACGTTGTATTGAGGAGTAGTCTGTCGTTCCTGTCGTAGGCTACAACTTGTCTTTCAATAAACCATCAGGCGATTAATTTTGGTGGTATGCTTTTATTGTTGTTGTTATTTCTGATGCTGCCGTTGTAAGATGATAATAATAAAGTAGTAGTAGTAATAATAACGACGGCGTTCCCGTCGGAGGCGGTCTTTTGCTGTGGAGAGAGTAGATACCACCCCGATGGGCGTGTAGGTACCACCCCGATGGGCGTTCCCGCTGGGGTCAGTCGTTTTCTGGCAGGCAGTCGTTTTTCGGCACGACACCGGCCGTTATGTCGCACTATTGCATTATTGTGTTAACGTGTGCATGTGGCAGCTATTTGTTCCAGTTATGTTTATATAGCATTTATGGGATGTTGTTAGTACTAGAGCCCGGTGTTTTTAGTAGGTAAATCTAGTAATATCTATTTGTCTGTTTCTTATCCTGTCTTACAGAAAAACCATTCATTCATTTGTTCATACATCCATTCCGTCATTCATGTGGCTACCTGTTGAAGCCATCATTGATGTCATTCGTCTGCAAGAGATATAAACATCCTGAACTGTTCCCTGCGTATGCGTCTACTCTCTGACCGGAGTTACCGTCCTGGATAAAGTGGTCCCAGCAAACATACACATACATTCTACAATATTGGTCCTTCGAGCCGGATGACTTCACCCACGACGTAACCATGGACACACAGAGAACAGCAGCAGCCGAAAGCGGAGCACAAAGAGGAGAAAGGCCGCGACAGCTTCCAGCACACATGCAGGGCTATAAGGTTAGCTTACCACAGTCCCTCATGCCTTATACTGCCTCCTTCAAAGACGACATCGAGAGCGCCAGCGCACAGCAGCTGCGGTCACTCAGCCTGCGGACCGAGTCCGCCGCTACAGGTGACCAGCTGTACACCGCGCTCGGGCCCCCTCCCTGTCCCTTCTCGCCAGGAGCAGTCGACAATAGGACGAGTCAATGGGAATAGCATCGGATGCTAGCAGCCTGCCCAGCCACCAGCACGTGTCTTTGGGGCTCCAATCGCCACCCCCCTCCGAATACAGCTTCGATGCAAGCGGACCAGGTTCTCCTACGCAACAGCACACGCCATATATTGGTCTAGGTGTCCCGTCGAACCACTCACCTTGGTTGGACCCCCAACCAGACAGCCGTGTCATTCAGCAGCAGCCGTTATTCCCCCAGCCGGGACCATCTACGGACGATCCGCCAAGATGTGGCTCGCCTCACTGGTGCGTCTGTGAACTTCCATGTGGCCTCCCTGGCACGGCCTTCAGAACAGCACCTGGTTATGGGTGCCTTCACAGCGGGACGGCTAGCCCTGTCAGAGCAATCTTACCCCGTAACTGCACTTCAGAAGCGCTATCGCCACTTGAGGGGCCTCCAGCTGCATAACTTCAGTAAGGTGCGTCCGCTACTGCTAATCGGTGCAGATTGCACCCACCTGATCACAGCCAAAGAGCCCGTCAGGTTCGGCCCCAGAGGTGGACCCGCAGCTGTTCACACAGCGCTCGGCTGGGTGTTCCAGGGTCCAGATGGTCTCGGGTCTCATGCTGCTTCATGCTACTTCACATCTCTCAAGCCAGCGCCAGATGACTACTACCAACATGTTGAACGTCTCTGGCAGCTCGACGTCCCCCCGTTTCGAAGCGAGAAGCTAGCAGTACGGTCCCGTCTGGACCAAGAGGCCGTGGGCATCCTGGAAGCACGCACTGAGAGGGTGAAGGTCATTGACACATTCCGGTATGCCACACCTCTGCTCCGGGCTAAGACGCGCCACTGCTGAAAGCCGCTGCTGAAGCAGTCATGCCAATGCTCCGCAGCACAGAACGCCGACTGGAAAAAGACCCAGCTAAGGCCAAAGTCTACGAAGCAGAGATCCAAAAGCTCATTGATGGAGGGTGCGTTACCAAGCTCAGCAAAGAAGAGACGGATAAGTCCAGCGAGTCATGGTTTATTCCCCATCACCTCGTCCATCACAACGGCAAGGATCGCTTAGTCTTTGATTGCTCCTTCACTTACTGCGGCCTCTCCCTTAATGAGCAACTCCTCCCGGGTCCAACCCTTGGACCATCGCTCATCGGGGTCCTCCTGCGGTTCCGGCAGTATGCTGTCGCCATCAGTGGAGATATCCGGGCAATGTTCCATCAGGTTCGGCTCCTACCAGAGGACCGGCCATTGCTGAGGTTCGCCTGGAGGAACCTGCGACGAGAAGAGCAACCTAACATCTACCAGTGGCAGGTCTTGCCATTCGGTACAACAAGCAGCCCATGCTGTGCAACGTTTGCGCTGCAGAAGCATGTCAAAGACCACGCAGAGGGAAACGAAGACATCCTGCAGTCCATAGAGCAGTCGTTCTATGTGGACAACTGTCTCCAGAGCCTTTCAACACCCGAGTCTGCCAAGCTCCTCGTGGACAAGATGCGGCAGTGTCTGGCCTCGGGAGGATTCGAGATCCGGCAGTGGGCAAGTAACTTCCCATCTGTCGTCTCCCATCTGCCTTCCACTGCCAGATCAGAGAGCACAGAGCTATGGTTAGCTGAGAAGAGCACCGACCCTCAGGAGCCGGCTCTGGGCCTACGGTGGCATTGTCCAACCGATCAACTTGGCTACAAGCCCAAGCCGATGGAGAGCGAGATTCCCACCATGCGCCACGTGTACAAGGTGCTGGCCAGACAATATGATCCTCTTGGATTCATCATTCCCTACACAACGCGGGCCAAGGTTCTCGTCCAGAAACTGTGGGCGAAGAAGAGGAGCTGTGGACGACCCAAACCTTCCTCCTGACATCCTCGAGGCCTGGTCCAGCTGGGAGAGGGAACTCCCCGAGCTGGCGAATATCTCCCTACCGCGAACCTACGCACCACAGGACATCGCCAATGAAGCCACAGAGTATACAATGCATGTCTTCTGTGATGCCTCTGAACAGGCATACGGTTCGGTAGTTTACCTCACAACGAAGAGTGACGACACCGTCCATGTCTCATTTGTTATGGCAAGGTCTAGGGTGGCTCCGAAGCGCCAGCAGTCAATGCCACGTCTAGAGCTTTGTGCAGCATTGACAGGAGCCCAGCTGTCCTCCCTCGTTCGTCGAGAGCTCACCTTAAGCATCACCCAGACCTTCCTTTGGACTGACTCCACCGCCGTCTTAACCTGGTTGACATCCGAGTCCTGCAGGTTCAAGGTCTTCGTTGGAACCAGAGTCTCAGAGATTCAGGACCTGACGTCCTTGTACACCTGGCGGTATGTGGACACGGCCAACAATCCAGCCGACGATCTCACCCGCGGCAAGACTTTGGTTGAGCTGGCGGCGCCGAATCGGTGGATTCAAGGGCCATCGTTCCTCCGTGGTCCACCTAAAAATTGGCCATCGCTTCCCACCTCCACAGAGCCAGAAGATGCTGCTGAGCTCAAGCAAAGTATCTTCTGCGGCCTCACACAGATGAGTCTGGCACCTCAAACACCAGACGTCACACAGTTCGACAGCTGGACAGACCTGGTCAACGCCACCCAGCAGTTATTTGATGGGGCGGAGGCTGACCCATCCTTACCTCAACCGGACCTTCTTGACGCCGAAGCCCTCCTGCTGAAGGCTAGCCAAGCAGACTGCTTCCCAGGAGAGATTAAGTGTCTCAGGGCTGGTAAACCAGTACTGCCCAGCAGTAAGCTCAGTACGCTTACACCGGAGATGGATCCAACAATGGGTCTAATCCGAGTCGGTGGACGATTTCGTCGTATGGACACTTCCTGTCCTACCGACATCCACCCCATAGTTCTCGATCCCTGCCATGCGGGTAACAAGACTCCTTATCAAGGACGTGGATGCACGACTACTCCACCCAGGGCCGATGTAGGGTCTTCGCCGAGATCAGGCGCAAGTACTGGGTCCTGCGTGGGAGACAGGCTATCAAGCACCATCAGAGGACTTGTGCGGAATGCAGAAAATGGAGAGGGCAGCCAGTGGTTCCAATAATGGCGGACCTACCCCCTGCCCGCCTGCGGATCTTCAGGCCTCTGTTCTTCTCGACGGGAGTGGACTGCTTTGGACCATACGTCATCAAGGTCGGCGGCGCAGTGAGAAACGATGGGGTATCATATTCAAATGTCTCACCACTCGATGTGTCCACTTGGATCTGCTAAATAGTATCGACGCCGACGCATTCCTCCTAGCATTGAGGAGATTCATCGCACGTAGAGGCACCCCTTTCGAGGTTCTCTCTGATCAGGGAAAAAACTTCCAAGGTGCAGAGAGAGAGCTGAAAGAGGCGTTCGCTGCAATGGAACCACAGCTACAAGAGAGACTTGCCAAGCAACGGATCAAATTCAAGTTCAACCCACCAGCGGCTCCCCACTTTGGTGGCGCCTGGGAGCGTGAGATACAATCCGTCAAAAAAGCCCTGCAGGTGGTGATTGGTGCTCAGTCCCTCCAAGAAGAAGTCCTGCTCACAGTCTTAATTGAGGTAGAAGGTATCCTCAATTCCAAGCCCTTAGGATACGTGTCGTCAGACGTTGGGGATCCGGATCCTGTGACACCAAACATGTTGCTGATGGGGCGGCGGGACGCCTCCTTGCCACAAGTGTCCTACGCTCCGGACCCACTCACCAGGAGACGGTGGCGTCATTGTCAAATGATGGTGGATCACTTCTGGACACAATTCATCAGAAGCTACTTACCGTCTCTTCAGGTCCGCCAGAAGTGGCACCAACCTACCGATGATCTTCTCCAGGACACTGTCGTGATGATCGTCGATCCTCAGCTGCCGCGTGCTCATTGGCCTGTTGGGAAGGTGGTCAGGCTGAATGCCAGTGCCGATGGATGCATCCGGTCTGCTGAGGTCCAAGTGGGGGACAAGACTTACCTGCGACCAGTAGCACGCCTTGTGTGGCTGCCAGCTGTTCCGGACGACGACGACGACGATCCAGTGACTTCTGTAGCACCTTAGGGAATTTATTTGTTTACATAATAGCCATGCTATTCAGGGGGCGGCTGTTGTAAATTCCCTATTAGTTTGTAATATCGTAATATATATTATAGCGTTATTTCTATTCAGGCACTTTGGGCAGCCCAGGTAGCGCCGTAGGGTCCTATAGTTGCGCACGACTGCTGAACACGCCACGACAAAGAATGCGTTCGTGAAGAGTGAGTAATATTGAACCACGTGTATTTACGTGATATAAATGTTATATACATTCCGTAATTCGGTTCCTTATAGTGGCCGTGATTTGTGTGGTCCTGCTACTGTGTTAATTGATTCACTCACGAATTGGGTAGCTAGTGTATTAGCCTGCACCTCGTGTAGCATGTGTGCGTCACTCTGCCGCACCATGCCGGCCGTTATGTCGCACTATTGCATTATTGTGTTAACGTGTGCATGTGGCAGCTATTTGTTCCAGTTATGTTTATATAGCATTTATGGGATGTTGTTAGTACTAGAGCCCGGTGTTTTTAGTAGGTAAATCTAGTAATAACTATTTGTCTATTTCTTATCCTGTCTTACAGAAAAACCATTCATTCATTTGTTCATACATCTGTTCATCCATTCCGTCATTCATGTGGCTACCTGTTGAAGCCATCATTGATGTCATTCGTCTGCAAGAGATATAAACATCCTGAACTGTTCCCTGCGTATGCGTCTACTCTCTGATCGGAGTTACCGTCCTGGATAAAGTGGTCCCAGCAAACATACACATACATTCTACAATAATAAAAGATAAATATTAGAGAAAAGAGAAAATGCTGTGTAAAACTGCGCAGTGGGGCTCACCGGGGAGAGCGCGTAACGTTTCGGGGCCAGTCGTCACCGCAGCGCCCCGGGTCGATTCCTGCACCTGGTCCTTTGCTGCATGTCCTCCCCTCTCCCCCCTCTCCCGCCCATCTCTTCTGTCTATCTCACTCTATCATAAAGCATCAAAATAAATCTTAAAAGGCCAACAAATATTGTTCAGTAGAAATAATTGTATTATCTTGCTACTTTAGTAGATGGAGAGAAACTTAATCTTGGCTTTGTTGTTGATCTCTTGGTCTATTATTGTGGTTTAATTTGGAATATAATGTAATTGAATAAAGACTAATTTAATATTTCAAAGTGTTAGTGGAAAAAAGTTTCCAATTCGGAATACATTTCATGGCGTCCATCTTATTGTTATGTATAAATCTGTCTTTCTATTTCTCTAGATTTAGTCAATTAAAACATTTCCAATTTTCTTTCATTCATGCATGCGTATTCTATTTATTTGGGTGAATTTGAATAAAAGCCAATATTTAGCTGATTTCTATGGATACACATTTAAGGGTTTCCAAATTTTTTTTCTAAATATTGTAAATATTTTGGGCATAAATAACATTCTGTCTTTTTTGGAACTTGAATTATGGATTTTCTTTTTCTTGTTTCTAATATACATGTTGAGGATACTTCTGAGTAGATCATTAAATAACTTAACTCTACAATAATCGGTGTGGTTTTGGTTTGCAGTAATTGATCAAGCATGCTCTTCTCTCACCACAGATCAGTCTTTCCATTTCCACCGATACCTCGTCGTCAAGGAGACGACCATGCTGCTGTTTTGATTGACACTCATCAGTGCTGGGGGACAGGATGTGGTGCTCTGAGATGTTTGTGGTCTGTAGCCGGTGGAGGTGGAGCTGATGGAGGAAACAGATTCAGGTCTCCGCTAATACAGTGAACCTGAGCTCATCTGATCACCAACAAAACACAATCAGACGCACGCAAGCAAACACCAACTTCACTGCTGCTGAAGGAATGAATCAACGGCAGAAATGTGGTTATATTTAACTTCAGCTACAGGTTCCAACACATTCATCTGAAATATGCCTCTTCTACATTTACTCACATGTCAATTCTAACTGTGCTGCCATTGGTCCTCTGGCTCAGAAATTTGTGACACACAGACACCACACCATTGGTTCCACTGAGCTGTCACTCTAAAGCAGCCCTCCCACTCCACCCCAGGGGACAGTGGGCTGGCGTTGAGGACCTATTTGAGGCCACCCTGATCTCAGTGGCAGCCCCTCTACTCAGCTTCTCCTACAGACCAGATGCTTCTACTCTCTAGGGCTGCCTGGAGCTTACTGTGTTTAGGTGACAGTTTCCCACCAATCACAACACATCAGGTTTTGTCCACCCCAGAACACGGATGCTCATCCATGTGCTCTTGTCCCTACAGCGGTGGTTGCCATGGCAGCAGAGCTGACTCAGGACCAGGTGTCGTGAACCAGTGGAGAAGGGGACGCCGTCTCCTTCAGATGTACAAACACTGACCAGTGTGGTAGTGATATCCTCTGGTACCAGAAGAAAGAGAGCGAAACATTCACCCTGATTCTAGTCATTGACAAGACAGATGGTAAAGTTTACAAAGGATACAACCATCCTCAGAAGGATGATTTCTCATCAGTCTTCAAAGAGAACAGCTGTGAGTTGTCGCTTCAGAAGGTGAAAGTGTCTCATTCTGCCACCTACTACTGTTCCTGTTGGATTAGTGGTGTCACACAGTGAGACGTTCTCCTTCCTGCCCGTACAAAAACTCTGTTAATCACATGATGCAGCAGGTGATGTCTCATTGACTGTTCAATCTACAGCCAGGCGCTAATATAAACTATGACATCAACAGTAAGCACTGGATTAATCCCTTTCAGATCACAGCCTGGACCATACTGTCTGTAGTTTAGGCATCAATCCATCCAGGCCATGACCTCTCCTTGCTACTGTGCTGAGTTAAAATCATCACTGAACTGGTTGATGGTTTGGGTGATATTGATCAAACTAAAGAGTAACAGACAGACATCTGGAGGCTCACACCTCAAGAAACAAGAATCTAGTAAAATACTGAGCTCTGTGGTAATGAAGCTCTCTCTGGAAGATCTTATATTGTTGTCTTCCATGAGAATGAACACGTCTCCAGTTGTTATTAAAGCCTACGATGACGAGAGAAGAAGATGTTGGAGTCATTTCTACTTAACACAAGCAGGGACATCAACAATCCTGATTTGCTCTGCAGCCTCTTACAAAGCCCTCTTCTCAGAATAAGAACATTCATCCCCACGCCTCCCTTGTAGTGGTGCTGATCATCTGTAGGTGATCGATGTGATCAGCAAGTTATTAATCAGCGCTGACGGCATCACAGGCGTTGAGCAGAGGTTTATGATACAGGATATTTCACTGTGGACACCTTTGGTCGTGGCACCACCCTGGTTGTTACAGGTAAGATCACTGCTTCATGGTTTCTCTGTCTTTGTGTTTCATTTTATGTTGGGGTGAATATGAGTGTAATAATATTTCCAGTCGGTTGTTTGACCTGTTTGAGTAGTGCTGGAGATGTCAGTGTAATCTGAAGATTTATGTTCTGTTTGTACATCTAAAAATATCACTAATGCTTTTAAGATTTGTCTCATTATAATATGTAAGTGTCTTATCTATTAAATTATGAAGCCTCATAAACATATTGAGAATGTTCATAATGTGGTTAAAAATCATGAAGATTTTCAAACTACCAATAATCAAATATTATATTATGCTAATCAAGTAATAACGTTAAATCAGCAGCTGGCCATAATCAAATGAAGCCTCATAATAAAGTTAAGGTAGAATCCATTCATATTGTAGATATCGCATTTTCCTGCTTCAAAACAATTATTATTCCACAAAGTAGAAATAATAATAATGTAATAATAATAATAGTGATTGATGTAGTTTTTTAAAGCCTATATTTTTTTTGAGAATTACAGGTTTTAAATCATTTTAATTTTGATTTTTAAAATCTATTCATGTTTTATAATATTTTAAATCTTCACATATGTTATTATTGTGCAATTTTATATATTTTTTATGCATATACCGTATGTTTTTTATGGAAAATGCAAATGGGATGTATATTAGGCTAGATATTTTAATCATATATATTGTATGTGTAAAATTGTGAATTTTTTGCCTCACTTCATATTGCTATCATAATTATTTATTCCTTAAAATATCTTGTAATCTGTAATAGAATAATCCTGCTAATATTTCCCCGGTTTTGACACCATGTGACTTGTTTTCTGTCTCTTGATTGGTTCTTCTGTTAAACTCAGACAGCCCAGTGGAGCGGCCCAAAGTGAGCGTCTACCCAG
>OLKM01005541.1:0-16822 GCA_900291075.1 Melanogrammus aeglefinus | reverse complement strand
ACAACCGAGGACCGCACCAGAACATACATTATTATTCAAATGCTGGAGCGCCCAGATGAGAGCCAAAGCCTCCTTTTCAATCGTGGAATAATTGAGTTGGTAAGAGTTGAATTTTTTTGAAAAATAGCACACAGGCCTATCAATCCCCTCCCTCTCCTGTAACAACACTGCCCCTGCGCCCACCTGACTGGCGTCAACCTAGATTTTAAAAGGCGCATACAAACACGGAGCAGCCAGCACAGGCGCAGAACACAGCAGGGACTTGACGTTCTGAAAAACACTTTCAATCAATCAATATCCTTTATTTAACCAGGTAAAACTTCATATGAGATTAAAACTCTCTTTTTCAAGAATGACCTGGCCAAGAGGCAGCACAATGCATATTATAAGAACAATCAACCACCAATTCTCATACACCACATTCAACAGTCAGGTAAGTTACATACAAGATCCGGGACAAAAAAAAATGAAAAAAAACCCGGCCGTGTTCAAGAAAATAGCTTTACAAACAATCTGCATCTGCCAAGAGAACTATCTTCTCTGTCCTCGGATTCCATTTGAATTCTCCCAAGGTGAACCAGCTCCGGCAGCTTCAAGCTGCTTTTGCACAGTGGTCCAGGCATAGGCGCCAGCTATCTGAAAGGCTTTTCCCTAACTCAGTTCTAGCTCTGCCGTACCAACATCTGTTAAACACATCCCTAGGAACGCAAACACCATAGCTACATTCCTGTTCTGTGGACATGTAAACAGCATAGATATAAGGAGACCAGCCCAATAAGACTCTTGTTAAACAAAAAACAACCAATGTAGCAGAGTCTGCTTACAAGATAGCCGATGACATTTTGCAACGAGTGGCCATACCAGGGTAACAATGAGTTGACCCACATTCTCCCACAAGCAGTTAAAATCGCAGAGCACTGTGTAGACGGCAGAATGGGGGACTCGAGTCACCATGACTGCTCGAGTCAGACTCGAGTCGCAAATCATTGTAGGACTTGAGACCTTGCCTTCGCACTAACACTGAATAAAGAGACTCGACTTGACGTTGACTTGGTCTTCTGCACTTGAGACCTTGACTTAGACTTGAGCGGATGACTCGAAATACTGGTTTTAAAGTTAGAAATTATGTTGTATTTTATATATATATTCTGGTGGGCCGTTATCGGCGTGACACCGGCCTGCGTTATCGCGAGACTCTATCAGGCGATCTATTTCAAAGTGGTTGGGAGCTCGTCAAAGAATCATTTCTGTACCCACACTTGTAAAAAAAACAAACTCAGAGTTGAAGATTAGGTGTAACGTGAGGGTGTCGATATGTGGTGGCTGGATCACCTGTATGAGAATATAAACAGGCAGGAGGACGTACGGGTGATAGTTTTCAAGCGGTACGTTCACAACTCCACAGCAAGTGCACAAACACTTCCTTGTTGCGACCAGCACGCTGGACTGAACTAACCCAATCAGAGCTAGAATTTTAGACTGAGGTAACGTTGAGGGGAATCAGAGAGGGATTCAACAGAATATCCTGACTGTGCTTAAATATTTAAACAGTAAATATGTGAGTAATAATTGTGTTTCCAAATATGTAAATGATGTACTGACAAACATTCCAATTTAACTTATTTCGGACAACTTTCAAATATCTAAAACTTCTCTAACACCGTACTTATTATGGATTATTACACGGCTCCTTCTCACATGCTAGCAGAACTGACTCCATTCACTTGCATGAGCCTTCCCAGACCTTCAGGACTGCCTGGAGCATGGACCCTTTTTCAGAAAAAGGGTCTATGCTCCCGGGTATGTATTGCTACAAGGGGAAACAATAGATCCTTTTGGAAAAAAACCGGGAACATCTAACTTTTTTTTTTTTACACATAGAGCGAACATAGGGATGAACCCGATATGACAGCTGTCAAGGTAAACGAAGGATTTTTTTTCCCGTTTGCCATTTTAATCTAATAAAACAAAGAAATTATCTATGACCCCACCACGAATATAGATATATTATCTATTTTATTTTGAACCATGAATCGGGTGATTTTTACAGTGCAACATGAATGCAACGCATCCGGTGGATTGCTCCACGGAAATAAACCCCGCTCTCTGAGCAGGTATAACAGCGAGCAGCAGTTCTATGGAGGCCGGCAAGACCAAAAAATAATTTCAATTGGTTCAAGGTTACATTGTCGATACAGTTAAAGAAAGAGGACAGCGGTATGCGCAAGGTCTGCACTCAAAGCAATCAGTCGACACGACTACCACAACACACAAATCATACGTTCACTCATAAAACCCACAAAAAACAAAGGTTAAGCTACGTCACCTCTTTGGCTAGCTGTAACGGCTAGTTAGAAAGACTAAGTTTGCTTGAACACTACATACGCTTAAACTTACGCTTGGCCTAGACGCTACCCAGAGATCACACACAATTAACATGATTCATCAGCTTTGTAAATATTAATTTTGAAAATGTATCTTAAAGCTATAAGTAATTATTACCTCACATTGAAAGAAAGGACAGAGTGAAGAACTATTGATTTTGTTCATCATTATAAGATGTATCCTAAAAGCATATGGTTGCAGTTCCAACGGATTGAACAATTATACTTTACTTCCATTCTGGATTCATAGACTAAACTATATCTTCGAATGATTTTACTATGCAATGAAGATCATACATGTTGGCTAAATATAGTTCCTCGCTTTTCTTTTACGTCTACAGATAGAAGAGTACATCCATAGCAAAGCAACTTATGGATGCTAACGCCTTCGACTCCAATGCATCGAATCGAGGAGCGGTGCCACTTACAACCACAACCCCCACCGTTCCCCAGCAGAAAAGCCATTACACACTCATAACTCGTCTACCTAATTTATAAATGGGACATGCCATTGCCATCGAATTGAACAGTCAAAGCTTTCATCAGTTTTTTGTCAATAGTGGACACACAGTACTCTCAGTCCAGTCGAAGACAATTAAACTTCAAAGATTGACAGTGGGCTCGAAGAGAAGACAAATCAAGCTAAAAAAAATGAACTAGCAATGGCAGATAATGTGTCAGTGACTGAGACATATGGTCCAAGACCGTCAGGATGAGAGCTTTCTTGGAGTCACAGCAGACATGGAATCAACATCGAAGATGACAGCTTCAGTTGAAATCTTCAGTTGCGTGCACGGCAACGCTTCAGATCCATAAGGGGAAGAATTTGTGAAGATTTGAGCAAAAGTGCCGAAGAATATGAATAAAAAGAATAGGGTGACCACCTCATCTGGACAATGCCTGAAACATGAAGAAGCGCACTACATGATATTTTCTGGACAGGAGATGAAGATGACGACCTTGATATGTCAACATTTGGAACGAGCCTGACTGTGGAAAAGAGAAGAGAGACGTGAACACTGTCTTGAGTTGCAAGTCCCAGCAAGACTCATGGGTTTTGAACACACCCTTCAATTAACTATAGGCGTGATGGCCTAACAGGACACATAAACAATAATCAGGCAGCTCTCTCCAAAAGCTCAAGGTTGAACTACTTGCTCCACACGCAGCACCACTTTCCAAATGAAAGATTTGAGATTTAGAGTTTGGACAGGTGGAATCCCTGGCCTCTGTCCACACGCTGGAATTCCACAGCTGAGGCAACTGAAGATCAGTGCTTAACTGTACCAACTGGAAACTTCTTACAGTTCCTTGAAGTGCTGGGACACAAATGAGACAGTATTCACAGCTAGAGAGGGAGTCAGATAAGGAAAACTGGTGGGAGGTTCTCTAAACCCTTTGCGAGAAGCCCACGGATCTTACACAAGGAGAAAAGATTGTGTCACTATAAAGCGTGCTGTGCGTACCCTGCATCCTTTCCTCCTAAATCACCACTTGGCAAGATCAAAAAAGAGAAGGCCACTACCCTTGGTGGTTGATCCGTAGCTGCAAGGATCCCTCCAAAGAAAGATTTCAGAAGGGATCTTTTACATGTGAGGATGGCCAGTTGACCAGAGGCGAAGGAGCAACCCTTTGCCCTTCTTCTGACCCTCTATACCTCAAAGCTGCTCTGCTGGATCCTTCATTCGGCACCATGTGGTTGGCCCATGATGTTTTGGCCCCTGAAAACGTCAAGGAGGATGTGTCTGTGATGATAAAAAGTATGTTATTTTTTCCGTAGTAATCCAATTTTAATGTCAGACCTAAGAAGAAATAGGCTGTAAAAGAAATGTTCAGTATGTTGATATATATACACACTGAGCACTTCAGTTTTTGTTTACTTTATAGTTATTATTGAGGTTGTAGTGGGTGATAGTGGTGTACTGGAGAGTGTTATATTGAAAAGTGTTCCTAATATTTTCCCTCCCACATTTATGTTAATGAAGTTGACAAAATTAAATTTTGATAGAAATATTTTGTGACAATTGTTTTTGCTTGTTTATCAGACTTAATTCTCAGAGATGCTGGCACGACCACGACCAGTCCAACCACCCATGAGCAGGACCAAATGACACCGTCAGAGGCAGAGCATCCGACTGGGCTGTTCTCAGCATACCGAAAAAAAATGAAGAGGGATTCAGGTTCAAGGTTCCCAAAATCAGTTTAAACCACTACTTGGAAATTTGTGATGGACAGAGCTGCCTTCAGTTTTGGGCCATGAACAGGCGCACCCTCCCCTCTTTGTTTAAGGTGGCGGTAAGAGTTTTGGCAGTCCCTGCATCAAGTGCACCTGTTGAACGTGTGTTCAGCCATGGTGGGGTGATAATGCGACCCCATCGTTCCCAACTCAGTGACAAAGTACTGTCAAATTTAATTTTTTGCAAATGCAATAATTTGTAAGCCGATGTATGGTGCGAGGCAGCAAGATCGCTACCAAGATCGGCTTGTGTATTGCTATCTCCCCTTTCTACAGTATGTGTGTCTGATGCCATGTGTTACAAGTAATATGCAAGTAAAATAACATGTTGGGAGATTTTTCTGATTGACTTGAACTGTTCTCTTCTCGTATACAGCCACCTAGAGGTTCCATTAGATTCTGTTCATAGGTTGGAGTCAGGTAATAATCATAAAAACATTTGAGTTATTGTTAATGTTAAGTCATTGTTATTGTTATTGCTATCTCCCATTTCTACAGTATGTGTGTATGTGATATTATTTTTGAAATATTTATTTTTTTCATGTCTGATGCCATGTGTTACAAGTAATATGCAAGTAAAATAACATGTTGGGAGATTTTTCTGATAGACTTGAACTGTTCTCATATACAGCCACCTAGAGGTTCCATTTGATTATGTTCATAGGTTGGAGGTAATGGTCATAACAACATTTGAGTTATTGTTAATGTGTTGAAATAAAACTCAACTTATGAACCACTCTCTTTACCGATTTTTTTATGTGGAAACTGGGTCAGATCATCAGATTTTTGTATGACTTGACTTGTGACTTGCTTGACCTGAGCAATGACTTGACTTGTGACTTGCTTGATTCTCACCACAGTGACTTGGACTTGCTTGAGACTTGAAGGTTATGACTTGAGACTTGCTTGTGACTTGCACATGAGTGACTTACCCCCACCTCTGGTAGACGGTATCCAATTTCTTGAGATACTGGTCAGGGGCGTTTATGAACAGCAGGTCACCGTAATCTAACAACGGTAAAAAGGTCGCAGTGAACAGACGTTTCCTGGCCTGCCATGAGAAGCATGATTTATTTCTAAAAAAGAAACCTAATTTAATTTTTAATTTGGAGACCAGTTTTTCAATATGAAGTTTAAAAGACAAATTTTCATCAATAATGAAACCCAGGTATTTGTACGAATTGACCCTTTCAATTTCGGTCCCATGACTAGTTAAAAGCTTTGGCAAAACTTTTGGTAGAGCTTTTTCCATTTGAAAAAAGCATTAATTTAGTTTTATCTGTATTTAAAACCCAATTTCAATTTTTGTCAGCTGTGACTGCAAGAACGTCCAGAGCAGACTGCAGGGAAATGAAAAGTGTCTGCCACTGATGGGGATGAACAATAAATAATAGTGTCATCTGCATAAAAATGACAGGCAGCATTTGGTTATTGAGTCACAAAGATTGTTTACATAAATAGAAAACAACAATGGCCCTAATATGGAGCCTTGGGGCACGCCCTTTGATACAGGGAGAGAGGAGGACGAGGACCCAGCAAACTGGACACATTGTGTTCTTACTGACAAATAATTCGAAAACCAGTCTACAGCCTGCCTAGATAAACCAATTTTGAGTAGCCTGTCTACCAAGCTGACATGGTCTACAGTATCAAATGCCTTGGAAAGATCAATAAAAACAGCAGCACAATACTTTTTACAATCCAGTGATTCAATTATATCATTAACAACTTTTAATGTTTCAGTAATTGTGCTGTGTTGTTTTCTAAAACCTGACTGGTGTTGGGATAAAATATTATTCACGTCTAAAAAGTCTTTCAGTTGGTCACTGACACACTTTTCAAGGACTTTGGCTAAAACACATAGTTTAGAAATAGGCCTGTAATTGTTTAAAACTGTAGGATCACCTCCTTTCAACAAAGGCAGGACATAGGCAGATTTCCAAATGTTAGGAATCTCATTATTAGAAAATGTCAGATTAAAAATATGGGTAAGAGGTTCTGCTATGAAATCTACAGCCAACTTCAAAAATAATGGCTCAAGCTTGTCAGGACTTGCCAGATTTAGGCAGGGTCCAAATGTTTTTAGGGCTCTATAGACCTCAATTACGTCCAGTGGAAACAATATTAAAAAGATTTGACACACAATCGTTATTTAGGAGTGGAGGATGGAGAAGTATTCTGCATATTCTTAGAGTCCGGATGTAAAGACTCAAATTGAGAACCGGAGGAGACAAAATGTTCATTGAAGCAATTAAGAATTTCTAATTTATCAGTCAGCCTACATGAATCCTTTACAATACATGTTGGTAGGTCGTTTGTGGCCACATTTCCAAAAGAAGATTTGATGGTTTTCCAGAATTTTTTAGGATCATTTAAGTCGCTAGTGGTTTTTAAGAGGTAGTATTCAGCTTTAACCTGTTTGACAAGAGAGGTAAAGCGGTTTCGCAGCTGTCTGAAAATCAGCCAGTCATCATGAGAGTTGGATTTTCTGGCCTTAGCCCAGGCAATATCCCTTTCTTGTTGTAGACTAGACAGCTGAGAGGAAAACCAAGGATTGTCTCGACCTTTAACTCGAAATTTGCGGAAAGGGGCATGTTTATTAATAATATTGCTGAAAGCATCATGAAAGTATTTCCATGCCAATTCTACATCATTGAAAAGAGAGATCCTGGACCAATCAAAGTCCCACAGATCATGGTGAAAAGCTTGCTCACAAAAATGTTTTAAATCTCGTTTAAAAATAATTCGAGACCTTGATTTTGGGAGCTTGGCTTGCCTCACTACGGCTATAGCACAATGGTCACTCATATCATTAGCAAAAATGCCTACATCTGAATATTTATGAGGAGTGTTTGTTAAAAATAAATCAATAAGGGAAGATTTCTCTGGACATTTAATATTTGGACGAGTTGGGCTATCGATTAATTGAGTAAGATTAAATGAATCGCAGGTTGATTTAAAACTGTCAGAGGCAGAGGATAACCAGTCCCAGTTAAAATCCCCAGTGAGGAGAATCTCATTAAAGTCTAAGGTTAATAGTTGTTTATTTAATGATGACAGGGCCTCACTGGTTGCTGAGGGGGGTCTATAACAACCAGCAATGGTGATAGAATGGCCTTTAAGCAGTTCCAACTTCAAAGCAAGAAACTCAAATTGTCTGCTCAGAGATACAGATGAAAGAAGGGGTAGTCTGAAATTTTGTTCTTTTTGTGAAAATGTGGCAATGCCGCCGCCCCTTCCTAGGACGGTCACAACGAAAAAACATTGTAGCGCCTTAATTGCAATGTCTTTGCCTGTTACAGATTTGTTTAACCATGTTTCTGTCAATACACAGAATGTCAAGTGTCAGGACGTTTTAGCCCAATTTTTTACAAGATCCAGTTTTAGGAAGTAAACTTCTAACGTTTACATGAATAACACCAAGCCCAGATCTAGCTTTAAAATCACAGGGGGTACTCAGATAATTAAAATCAGGGCCGGGGTTAGGTTCAACATTTCCTGACAATAAAAGCAAAAGAACAATAAAACACTTTCTTTTCAAATAGTTTTGAGTAGGTACTGCTTGAGTATACCTAACCCCCTGTCCACCTGTGTGAGAAGAATAAAACGAAAACAACCAGTCATATGCGCTAAATATGTTAGTAAAATAATGAGTCCGATCCTCATTTTGAATAATCCAGTTGGGACAGCTCCATTGAGGTTTTTCCCAGTTTGTGCATTTTTGAAGAGACAAAGAATGATGAGGCATGATTAAGTCTCCACATAATTCATGCGTCTTGTGTTGTTGAAGAACAGTCAATAAAAGTAGAAGAGGTGCTGAGAAAAACATGCTGACAAGTTGGCGCAAAAATAATCCAGTCCGCGTTTTCTCGTTCACCTGAGCCTGAGCCTCTGCTGAGTCAGTTAATGACGTTGCGTGACGTCGCACATAAACAGGAAGAGAGGTCGGTGATACAAAACATTCAGAATAAATGAATTAAACTCCGGACTCGTCAGCGGCTAAAAACAGTTTCAAACATCAGCATCCAAAGATAGAAGCACTCTCCTTTGTCATCGGAAATTTGGACCCATCAAAATCAACGATGCGTCAGCGTTCCAGCAGGTCCGGGAGAACAGCGCTTCTTCGTCCTGACAGATGGAGCGTTCCAGATCCTCCACAATCAGCGACAATGCAGGATACACCGCACAGATGATCCAATTTCACAGCACGACGGACGGGCTCCCATTCAAACGGGCTTGTGTGTGTCTGGTCTGGCCATGCTTTAGTAAAGCGTCAATTTGAATGCTCGGACTGAGACAGTTTCCAAACTGCGTTTCCAGTCACGGATCTTCAGACTGACCAACAACAGGCATTAAGTGGCTGTATTTTCCAAATAACTTGCAAATTGGTCGGAAGGTTATGTTGTAAATGAACAGATATATCCTTAACACTGACACTAGCCACTCACACACTTAAACACACACAGGTTACACAGGTAGTCAGTCACACAGGTACAGGCGTGCCACCATCTTGGAGATTCCCCCTCACATGCGCACACATAGCACACTTTCACACACAGGAGACCACACAAACTTGACACTGCCCTTCAGCAGGTCCGTCAGGGGCGCAACAACAGAAGAAAAATTCTGACAGAAACTATTGTAGTAACCCACCATACCCAGAAACCTCATTAACTCCTTTTTTGTAGTTGGGGTGGGAAACTGCACAACTGCTTTAACCTTAGCATCCACTGGTCGCACCTGCCCCTGTCCGACCACTCGACCGAGGTACGCCACCGTCGCCCTGGCGAACTCACACTTTGCCAGATTGACGGTGAGACGCGCCTCAGCCAAGCGACCAAACAGGGCACGTATGCGCTGGACATGAGTGTCCCAAGAGTCACTGAAAACGACCACGTCGTCAAGGTAAACAGCACAACCCTCCAGACCCAACACAACCATATTCATCATTCTCTGAAAAGTTGCTGGCGCATTACGGAGACCAAAACTCATTACCGTATACTCGTATAACCCCGCAGATGTTATAAAGGCAGAAATCTCACGGGCACGGGCCGACAGGGGCGCCTGCCAGTAACCTTTCAACAAATCAAACTTGCTCACAAATTTCGCAGCACCAACCTGATCAATACAGTCCTCCATACGTGGAAGTGGATAGGAATCTGGTTTAGTGACTTTATTCACCTTTCGATAGTCAGTACAAAACCGATAAGCACCGTCTGGTTTGTCTACCAAGATGCACGGTGACGCCCAACTGGATGAAGAAGGCACAGCGATGTCGTGGTCAAGCATGTATTTAATTTCTGACGCCATCGCTTCCTGTTTGTGTGGTGCACACCTATAAAAACGCTGCTTAATCGGCGCACTATTCTCAACAACAATGTCGTGTTCTACCAAATTTGTTTGTGAGGGTGTATCACTAAACAACATGGGAAATGCCTTAATGAGCGCAGCAAGTTCCTCCCCTTGAGACTCAGGTAAATGCACAAACAAACCCTTCAATTTATTCAAGGTCTCCGAATTCTTGAGCCTACCACAAATTACAGGATCATCAGGGGCTCGGACATCTGTCTCCCTGTCCAATCCGATCACAGGACCCCCCAAACCTGACGACACAGACTCAACCGTAAGAACAGGACTTACATTCAACCCACACTCAGGACCAACAGGAACAGATTCAACAGTGTCACGTCTATAATAAGGTTTTAATAAATTATCATGACACAGACGAGAGGATTTTCGTCGCGTCGGAGTCGCAATGTAATAATTCTGCTCCGAGACCTGTCGCTCCACAACATAAGGACCTGTAAACTTGGCTTGAAATGGTGAATGCACTACTGGAGTCAACGCCAAAACTTGATCTCCGGGGCTGAACTGGCGCCGCTCCGCCCGGCGGTCATACAGCTTCTTCTGCTTGGACTGAGCACAACCCAAATTCTCACGGGCTCTCTCAACAGCTGTATACAAACGATGTCGGAAACCATTAACATATTCAACAAGATCCCCAGGTGGATCAGCCACTGTCAAATCATCCTTAAAGACAGCTAAAGGCCCACGCACCGCATGACCAAAGACGAGGTCATTTGGGCTGAACCCAGTGCTTTCCTGCACGACCTCTCTGGCTGACAACATCAGCCAGGGAAGGCTCTCTTCCCAATCGCGACCCAACTCTGTGCAATATGCTCTCAGCAGTGACTTTAAGGTTTGATGAAAACGCTCTAAAGCTCCCTGGCTTTGCGCGTGATAAGCTGACGCACGGCTATGCTTCACCTTGAGCTCCTTCAAAACCTGCGCAAACATTTTAGACGTGAAATTAGAGCCTTGGTCACTCTGGATCACACGGGGAATCCCAAATATAGAAATGAACTGAGTCAACGCTTTAATGACTGATTTCGCCGAGATGGAACGTAACGGATACGCCGCTGGATACCTTGTGGTCTGGCACATAACCGTCAGCAAATAAGAACAACCAGATTTAGCAGCAGGCAAAGGCCCCACACAATCGACAATCAGATGCTCAAACGGCTGGCTAACAGCTGGAATCAAACAAAGAGGTGGCGGTTTAAGACACTGGTTCGGCTTACTCGTCAACTGACATGTGTGACACGTTTTCACATACTTGGCAACATCGCGCTTCAACCTTGGCCAGAAAAAAAACCGCAGGACCCGGTCATACGTTTTCCTTATGCCCAAATGCCCAGACTCATCATGTGCGATTTTCAACACTGTGTCCCGAAACACTTCAGGCACAACAATCTGAAACACTGGTTCGCCCACAAAATCACCATCACACGGCACCCATTTCCTCACGAGCAACTCATTCTGTACAAAGTATCCGTGCGCAACATTTTCCAACTCAGACCCTGCAATGACACTAGCAACCACCCCAGACAAAGATGGATCAGTACCCTGGCCTTTAATCCACTCATCTCGAGAAACTGATGGAGGCAAATCGGGAATGGAGACCACAGACTCTGGTTTACGCACTGGGCTAGACAAATCAGGTGCAGCCAGAACACGGCTCTGCGCGCGCGTCACGGCGCAGGCTGGAAAAACCTCCGGGTACCTCTGACCACTTTCATCCAGCTCCCCAGACGCAAGTGGCTTCGAAGTAACCACCGGAGGCGGCAGGCCATCCGCCCACACAACACCACCAGCCAGATCATTGCCCACTATCATGGCTACACCCTCAACCGGCAGCGCAGGACGCACCCCGACAGCCACAGCGCCACGCACCAGATCACACTCCAACACCATGTTATGGCGTGGAACCTGGCGTCAGCTCCAAACCCATGCCTCGCATCAAAATAAAGTCCCCCGTTTCCGTCTTCGATGAGAAAGGCAAAACTGAGTCCATGATAAACGAGTGTTTGGCACCAGTGTCACGCAAAATCTTTATTGGCACACGTTCCTTACCGCCAACCAAAGACACAACTGCATCAGCGATAAAAGGCTCAAAACCATTACTACCACCCGGATCAGCCCTCACAGGATTCAACCTCGGGACAACGGAACACGCAAGAGCAGGTGAGAAGGAATCTATTTCCCACGTTTTTTAAGTCATTGTTGATAATTATTGTGAGAAATCATTAACATGATCAGTATCTTCACATAGATGAATATCATTAATCATCATTAATAATAATATATAACTAAAGGCAAACTGAGCAAATGTGTTATTTCAGAAGAGTGTATCAAACTGGGGGCCCTTCGTATGACTCAGTACCCATGAAGAAGCCCTCAGGTTCATAAGGTTGGTGACCCCAGCTACAGATAGACTGTTCAAAGTGACCTGTCCAGGTTGAGGTCTTTCCAACCGTAGACTGCATTTGTTAAAACTGTATACACATTTTCATTTTCTCATACAATGTTCATCTCTGTCTATCATCTATGATCTCTATCTATTGTAAATATTTCTCATTTTATTGACACACACAGACACTATCTCAAGTTTAGGCTTTAATAGGCTTGAAATGCTGTGTCCATGAAATGAGAAATTTTTCATCTTTGTCTTAGAGGTCAAGAAAATATATCGTTGGAAAGGTCTCGACCTACAATGTAACAATATGTCAGTTTGAGGATTCTACTGGGCTCCTACTCTCAGAAATTACTGACCCTTTGAACCTTTGAACCTTAGTGCATGCTTGAGGACAATGACTCATAAACTCAGCTTCTCCAAAAGGTCGTTACAGACATGGAACTAACAGGTTAATGGGAATGTCCCAGGCCTAGGCTATAATGTGATATATACACCAACTAAGGGCATTTATAAAACTGTGGGGAATTTTGGGGATTTCATCCATTATTTCATTATAATATTTTTTCAAAACTGATTGCATGAATGTGTAAAGCATCACATGAAACACCTCACATAAACTATCCATTTGGAATTTTCAAGTTTCCAATTTTTGGAAAAACTCATTTTTTTTTAGAAAAACTGCAATTTCCCAGAGACGCCTCATGCACTCTAATGCCTTTAGTTTAGGCCATAGAGTTTGTTCTTTTCTTTGTTTTTCAAGCTAGGGTTAGGGTTAATGGCCTTTAAAATATTTGTGTACTAAATATATACCTTATCTGTTACGGACATAAACTTGTAAGTATATGCCGAACGTTTAAATACACTGCAATGAGAATATTCTACAATAGCAAAACCCATGTATAAATTAACAGTTTGTGTTGTGTGACATATTGGCTGGTATATTGTGCGTGAAAGTTGTATTTAGGTTTCGTAGTTCTGGCTGTTTGGCAAATTAGGGTTGCGGAAAACATAGATTCATTGGATCATTATATGACATATTTAGAGGGAGCCGATCTCAATTATAACACTAGAGCCATTTTGATCTCAATTTAAAAAAGGTTATATATTGTCTACTTAAGATATTTTGGCCAGAAGTGTTAAAACCGTAGGCAGAACGCCCTCGCCGAAGTCGTCCTCATGCCCAGCGCGAGGACTCCACCACTGCCCCGTGTCATTTATTGGTTCAAGTTGTGTGTGTGGACTACTTATGTATTTGATCGGTATTATCAAAGACAACTGTTGACCTCACGTTTTAAACCGTTACCTTTTGGGTAATAAGAAAATGTTCCAGAACAAACACCTAAATGACAACGGATATAACCGTATTGGAACTTCGTTACAGCCTTACTAGGGCTATTAAAAGGACAGATCTGATCCAATTTTCTCAAGTGTTACCCAAACGCATTTTCATTCTGAAATGTAGGCATAGGCCTATAACAAGTAGGCTATAACATTGTGCGAGATGATGCGGTTGATATGGGTATCATATATTCATTCATCGAAGGTCACCCTCCTCATCCTCATCTCTTCCTCCTCCTTGCTCTCCCTCTCATTAAACAATCCTCTTTTATATCAAAACAAATTCGAAGTCATGGAAAATATGAGTGGTCACTATAATTTCTGGAGTTGTTAGAGACATGTAATAAGTTAAATACAATAAGTTAAACTTTATTTTTTAAAAGATATTGATGGAACGGAGACCCTCGAGGATCTGGTCCATCTTGGCCTGGAACCAATCCTGGGATACACACAGTCCAAATGGAAGACGTAGACTCGAGCAGTACCTGCCAAATGGAGTGAAAAACGTTGTTACGAGTTGAGAATCTTTGGATATTTCTAAGTAGGTGTCTTTATTTGACCAGCATTCATGGTTCTCCCGTTTTACATATCGGTCGTGTTCTCAACCCTAGCTTCCATCTGATCTAGTAATGAACAGTGCCACCTAGTGGTCTCTTAACATATAACATATATACAGAACATCATATCATTAGCATCTCCTCTCCTTTCTCTGAGGTTTAAAAGTCAAATAATAGTAGGCCCAAGGCTATATCAAGACTAAGACCTGAAGCTACACCTTAACCATAATGACATGAGTAGGCTACCACGCCTAAAGCTTTTCTTACAGGTAAAACCAAGGTAAACAATTAATCCCTTCTTCAAGATAACAGTTTAGAGGTATAACCTTAATTGATTGTTACTGTGTAAATTAACTGTACTATTTCACTTTCAGGTAACAGTGAGTCCTGAGCAGGCATCTGCGGTTCCTCCGGAATACATGTCCATCCTCCGTTCTGACTCTCTACGACCTCGGACCGACCTCTTTCAGCACCACTGCTTTTCTGTTCCATGTGTGGGGCTCTTTGATTCTGACTAGAGCATGGCTACCCGACCCGAGCCCGCGGGTAGCCCGAGCCCGAGCGGGTAACGGGCCGGGTCGGGTCTGGTTTTTAATTAATTACTTCGGGCTCGGGTCGGGTCGGACGATCTACTTTTTTTTTTCTTTTTTTTTACACATTAATATTTTCTTTCTTTCTTTTTTTACAACAAAAGACAGACGTGAAAAAAGACTAAATTTAACACAAAGCCTTTCTTTGTTGTGATCACTATCTCTCACGCAGTAGCGGAACGTATCAGCGGCACGGGGCGGCGGTCGTGGCACATGACCGGCCTTTATATACGCTAATTCATTTACACGGACTCTCATGATGCCGCTGTTCTGATTTGATCCAAGCGTCTGCTTATCTATTATTTTCGGTGTATAACGGCGGACGTCGTCTCATGAGGTAACGGACCGTATTGTAGGAAAGCGTCATTGTAACTGACACTTTTAGCGATCAAATCCTTGTCACGTACACGCCCAATATCACAGGCAGACCAACGCCGTATTCAGAGTATAACACATGCTACTAAATAAAAGACTAGTTTACTCGCCACGATCCTTGTCGCTTGCTGAACTCGTGTTGGTGTCATGTAGATCTCTGCTCTCTTTCATTGAGAGTTTCACTCGTAAAGACCGTGTAATAAGCGGGATAATGTATAGGTCATAGATCGGTTGTCTATGCGAGAAGATAAACCCCGACAGGTCTCCTGACGTACATTACAACACTGTCGGGGTTTATTTCTCCATAACAACCGACTAACTATACATTATCCCATTACATAATAAAACCTCATAACCTCATTTTACAACATTACATCATGCCCGCCAACAGCGAGGATTATCACGCTGTAGTACCACTGAGAACAACTACGTGCATTTTTAAGTCCATCAAACGACATGAAGTAACAACAAGAGCTCTACCTCTTAATGTAGCAGCTTAGCAACTGCTGAGTCGCCTAACGTCACGCGCTGTACAGCACAGAAAGAAGGAAGGGCATTTAAGCTCTAGCGGCTGGGCTACCGTTACTACATGTACAATTACAACCATCAACAGTTTACAACTCACACTTGTGTATAATGTAGGCCGGGTGGATTGAATTGATACGCTGTAAATCTGGCTCCCGTGACTGCGCTGGCTGTATTGGCCGGGCCCGAATCCCTGTCATGTTAACTCCGAATAAACACCTAGCATGTAGACCTACTCTGTTGTGACAAGTGACTGATGATCGACGTTGGTGGACAGTTGATGACGATTTTACCGCGAAATACACTTGAGACAATATCCAGCAATGTTCCACTTGTTAATTTGCAGCGTCGTAAGATAAGTAAACGTGTGAGAGTGGAAAAAAAGGCAGTCATACAGCACACGTTTTATTTCATATTTTCACCTAAGACTTCACTTAGGACTACGTCAGTCTTGTAAGTTTTTAGCACCATGACTCATCCTGACTGGGGCAACCTATACAACCTCACATTGCATGCATACAACAACGGCATTGAAAATTTCGGGAGAGGCCCGCCCACTCTCCCAAGCAAGGCAGCAGGACCAGGTCCGCCAGGCCCCCGCTCCGACCGGGCCCCTCTGGGGCCCGGGCCGGGGGCGCGTCGCCCACCCAGCCCCCCCTGAAGCTCCGCCCCTGCTCTCACGTGTTCTCTATAAATACCGGGGGGAGAGGGCGGGGGGAGTATGGGTCCAAAGTAACACGGCATATTTATCTTGTTTTTATCAAAAGATATCTGACTGTCAGTGCCCTTGTTTATGCGTGATTACAAACATTGTGACCTATATATCAAATTCATTTTTTCCTATCGGCAGGATCAGGATGTACATGATGCGGTAAAGGAGATATTATTGCAAAACAATCATTTGTTACACTGTCATTTGCTGAATAATTAGGCTATATTTAATAATTGTATTAGGGACGATATTTAACACCAGTATCTAGGTTTGACCACTTCAAATTGAGAACTAAGGCTTATAACTATTGGCCGTATCGAATCAATCGAACCAAGTGGCTGCTCCACGG
>OLKM01005540.1:0-16825 GCA_900291075.1 Melanogrammus aeglefinus | reverse complement strand
ATCAAGGCAGGACTCCTCCATCCATCAACACAAACTGTTAGCTGTCACCCTGAAGACGGCGGGCTTTGTTCCGCGACACCACAACACGACAACAAGACAACACAAACTGTCAACTGTCAATTACGACGGGAGGCTTGGTCCCGCTACAGCACTGCACAACAAAACAACATCATGACAAGACAACAGCACGACACCACGACACCACAACAGACAGACAGGGGTTCATCGTCCAACTCCAGGTTAATTAAGAGAATGGTTGAAAAAAAGAAAGCGGCATTCAGCTCAGGAGGAAGAGTGGGTCGGCTGATAACCAGAAGGTTGCTAGTTCGATCCCCGGCTCCTCCTAGTTGAGTGTCGAGGTGTCCCTTAGCAAGACACCTCACCCTGACTGCTCCTGACAAGCTGGCGTGGTGGACACCTTGCGTGGTTGATATGGCTGTCGGTATGTGACTTTGTAAATGAATGGGTGAATGTTAGGCAATGTTGTAAAGCGCATTGAGTGGCCACTGGATAGAAAAACTCTGCATAAATGCAATCCGTTTACCATTGAACCACCACAGGAACACTCTGATCAACAGGAACTGAAAGAGGATGTTTCCTTTACACTCCCCGGTTTAAGTGTCCTTGTACGAGCTAAATAAACTTGACAACCTTTGCACTGAAAAAAGCTTACTTAGCCTTGTGTAGCATCTTACCAAGCCATCTTTGTCTGAATGCAGGAAATGGGGTTAAACCTAGCGATTGTTTTAGTGCTTGGCACTTGGTTCTATGAAGACTCCTGATTGTACCACAGGCGATATATGGTTATTTTCTCTCTTCCTTCTGACAAATGTACTTATTGTAAGTCACTCCTGGATAAAAGTGTCTGCTGAACGCCCTAAATGTAAATTTAATAATAGTTTTGATGTAGGCACACACAAAACACAAGTTTGAGATGAAGCTAAATCCGCTACTCTAAGGAGGAGAGGGCCGAGGTTATAAACCACTGACGTCGTTCTAAAGGTCACAGGGGAGAGGATCTCCGGTAATGAATCCAGCAGGTTGGTCTTTTTAAAGCGTGTCCATTTTTAAATTTGTACTGTCTGCCTCAGTTCAGCCACTAATCATAGTGCTTCAAACTGGAACCGTGGTATAAATATGCACAGTACACACACACACAGGGTGTGTATCAGGGAGGAGAACAGTAGAATATAGTATAGAGTATAGTATAGAATAGAGTCCTCTCTATATAGTAGAGAAGAAAACAGGAGCGCAGATAGTTGCATACAGTAAAGTAAAGCAGAGTAGTATAGAGTAGACTAGAGCAGACAGCCTAGCGTACAGCAGGGTAGTGTACAGTAGCCTAGCATACAGTACGATAGCATAGCGTTCAGTACGGTAGCATACAGTACGGTAGCATACAGTACGATAGCATAGCGTACAGTGCACTAGCCTAGCGTACAGTAAGGTAGCCTAGCGTACAGTACGGTAGTGTACAGTACAGTAACAAAGCTTAGCGTACAGGACGGTAGCGTACAGTACGGTAGCGTACAGTACGGTAGCGTAGCGTACAGCACGGTACGGTAGCTCCTAGCGTAGCCGCTGCTCACCTTGTGTGTTAGCTCCTGCTCCTCCTGCCTCCAGGCTGCGGCGGCCGGCGGACCACATTCACCGCCTCCCCCTCTGGGCATGAGACGCTCCCGCTCCCCTGGACCCCGCGGCCGGTGGAGACAGAGCACAGGAGACCAGTCAATACCCAGACCAGCTGTCAATCACCCCCCGGCCACCTGTCAATCACCCCCCCGGCCACCGTCCCCGTCAAATCTCATTTCCCCCCGGCCACCCTGTCAATCACCCCCGGCCACCTGTCAATCACCCCCCGGCCACCTGTCAATCACCCCCCCGGCCACCTGTCAATCACCCCCCCGGCCACCTGTCAATTACCACACTGCTGCTAGCGAATCAGCTTCCAGTACCGGTCAGGAGACAAGGGGCTAGGAGGCAAGGGGCTAAAGAGACAATGGGCTAGCAAGCAGGGATTAGGAGGCTGGGGCTAGGAGACACGGGGCTAGGAGACTAGCATGTTAATCAGTAGGGCTCTACAGTTTTAGGTCCAACTTCATAAAAAAGGAGTGGGGAGAACCGCGCCTCTATGCTGCTTCTAGGTTCAGTCCCCCCGTCGGGCCCCTACCGAGGGCCCCCGCTGTTGGCTGAAGGCTGACCCCGCCCCCCCCCCCCCCCCTCTCCAGGAGCAGGCGGTGTGAGCTCCAATCAATGTTTCCCTTTCATCTGACTAAACCTTATAGCCACAACGACTGACGGGTTTGATGGTTTGTATTCAGCTGTACTGTGAGTATGTTCTGCTTATTCCGGTTTATCTTCTGTGAGGTTTCTGGCTTAAAGCTGAGCAACTGTAACAAACAAACTCCTCTGATCCAGGAGGCCGTCTACGCCCCCTGACCCTTGACCCCTGTGCTTCCTGTCATTCGCCAGCGTCAAACAACACGGCGGCTAGCTACCGGATGATGCTAACAGCCGTTTGCGGTGTCAGCCACGCAGGGCATTAGCCAACTCGTCAGCAGCAGCAGTCAGGGTGGGGCGTCTGTCTCAGGGACACCTCGACCCTCGTGACCAGCCGACCCGCTCTACCTCCTGAGCGGCACGCCGCCCCCTTAGTGACGGAGTGCGTCAGGTCCTACTAACCAACACACCGCCCCACTCACAACAACCACTTATCCAATAAAGTCAATTAAAACCCTAATCCTTTGATTGCAATCATCTCTTATAATAATAACAATAATGATAACCTCCTTTGAGGGCGTCTGCCTACCGTTAAACGGAGCAGTACTGAAGAACCCGACCTGACCGGAGAGCGGCACGGTGTTACTTAACCCCGCCCGGGTGTCATGTGACCCGCCCGCCGGCTGCCAGAGACCTGCCGAGAGGAGCAGGAGGGAAACCGGCCAACAGACCACTTCCCCCGGCCAGTAAGCCAGGTGCATGCTGGGTAAAGGCTGTTGCCAAGAACTGCTGACAGGGGATTTTTCTTTCCAGGCAGACTAAAAGCCTGAGTGTTTCCTGTGAATCACCACCATCTTGTGTCAGGAAGCTGAGAGAGGAGAGGAGGAGGAGGGAGAGGGGGGGAGCTTCTTAGTGTAACCTGCTACTCTGCTCTCAGTTACCTTCCCGAGCGCCCCCGGCAACGGAGACGGAGAGAGTTCTTGCCGCTGCGGAACGCTGGAGCAGGAGCTCAGCAGAGCGGATCACTCACTCGCCATCGGGGGTGGACTGGGAGCTGCCCAGTACAACCAGTCTCCTACTGGTGGACACAGTGTGAGCTGCCCACTACAACCAGTCTTTTACTGGTGGACACTGGGAGCTGCCCACTACAACCAGTCTTTTACTGGTGGACACTGGGAGCTGCCCACTACAACCAGTCTTTTACTGGTGGACACTGGGAGCTGCCCACTACAACCAGTCTTTTACTGTTGGACACTGGGAGCTGCACACTACAACCAGTCTTCTACTGGTGGAAAATAGAAGCTATCCAGCACACGGGTAGTTTTCTTATGGTTGACACTGGCAGCTGCCCAGTACAATCAGTCTTGTACTAGTGGACTCCCTGTGGTTTTCAGGATCTGTGACGATGTACTGCACAACATTCAAACAATTGCACACAAAAACACACAGACACACATACACCAGCTGGAGGTGGTGCGGTCCCAGGTGTTACGCAACTCATTAGTGTTAATTGATGAGGCTAATAGCGGCAGGTACAAGATGGCTGTTCTGTCTGCGAGGCGCTTGAGTTTGCTGTCTTATCTCTGCTGAGCAGACCAACAGGTCTGGCTTCAGAAGACATCAGGGGGAGGCGAACATGGGAGGACACGGCATGACGGGGTGCTACTCCGCATTCTAGCTCACTTATGCTAGGATACTTAGCTTGATAGGGAACTTGGCGTGTTACGCTACATAGCATGAGGGCACTAAGCATTAGGGATGCACCGAATTTTCGGCCACCGAAAATTTTCGGCCGAAATGGCCCAAATGCGCATTTTCGGTCAAAATACTTTTGTCTCCGAAACAACACGGCCGAAACAGAAATTTCTGATGACGCAAACAAAAAGCGCGGCCAGCACAATAAGCACCAATATGTCTGCTGTGTGGACGTTTTTCAATGTTTCTGAGAAAGACCCACATATAGTAATAATTGGCATTATAATTTCTTCCGGTTTTCGGTTTTGGCCAAGAATTTTCATTTCGGTGCATCCCTACTTAGCATGCGTGGATAAATAAAGTACAAATACAATTTAATAAAACATGGAGGATAAGGACATGGAGGACCTCGTCATATGAGGGCCGTCGGTCCACCAAGGGTTTCCCTGGCTGTCTGAACGTTGACCGAACTTCTGTCGTCTGGTGCTCCCAAACAAAGCTCTGCGAGCCCTGGAGTGAAGAACAGACTTAAAGCGATCACCGCTGTTTACTGCTTCATCGTCAAAAGACATCCACCGACCGGCCAGCGGAGCGGGCGCTACTGCCCATGGGCAGGGCAGCCCCCCAAACCATCACCCCAACAACCCTAAATCCCCCCGCCCTCCACTCCATGTGGGGGGAGGCCGCACTCTGGTTTAATCCGTTTCCAAAGAGATCTGGACCCCTCCAGGACCCTCAGTATAGTCCACCCCCTATTAGACCCAGGGAGTAGCCCTCACCCCCCCCCCCCCCCAGAGACCGGCCCTGTGAGAGATAATCAGAGCAGCCATTACACACGGCCCAGCCTGCAGTCATTACTCCAAGACGGGGAAATCACATCCGTTTCAGAAGCGATGTTTACCCCCCCCCCCCCTGACACCCATACCAGCAGTACTACAGTTCTACTGGGAGTGGCCCCAGTCTTCAACTGGTGGACACTGGGAGGAGCCTCGACAGTTGGCCGAGTGATGGGTGAGGATGAACGTGATGTCTGGTTTGTTAAATAAGGTGGCGTTTGTGGAATGTATTAATAGTTTTCGACTGGGAAATTTTACAGGAAATAAATCGCCTTCTATGAATTTGTGAATTCTCCATAGATGTCACGACGGTAGTTAAGTTGTGAATAATCAGAATACATTTAGTTAACGGTTGTAAGCATCCGGTAATGTATTCAAATACATTCCAAACGCTAAAACTAAAATAACAGCTCGATGAACAGACAGACATAGCAGCTAGGAGGGAGACTAGGCAGAGAGAGAGAGCAGGACTATCTATCTCCCTGCTGTCTCACTAATGGTCTGCCTGCCTGTATGCCCGTCTGTCTCCCAATCTATTAACTACCTGAAACTTTGTTCACGGGGCGGTTGCTTGAATAACAGCCGTGTGTGGGGCGTGGCCTCCCTGACTCAGTCCTCATCACTCCTCCCTCCTCCCTCATGAAGCCAGCGGGGCTGAAGACAGGAGCGTCAGGCTTCACGACTGAACACAGCGCTGGGCTTTGGGGACGAGAGTCGAGACCCCCCCCCCCACTCATTCAGGACACCAGCAGTGATCTTCCTCATGGAATAGTTCAGCCTTCTGACGAAGCATGAGAAATTCCATCTTCACCGTAAACATCTGAATAACATAAGCCTCAGGCGAGGTCTGGGCCCTCAGCACTCTGAACTTTAGTCTGAGCTCCGGTCCAAGGTCCAGAGATAGACGAGACTGTTGCTATCTGAAGATCTCTTCCACGCCGGAACCATTGCTAGTAGTGGTAAAACGCAGCAGTTACTGCCGATAGCAAGGTGCTTTGAAGTGGATAAGAGCAGATAATGGATAAGAGCAGATAGTGGATAAGAGCAGATAGTGGATAAGAGCAGATAGCTCCGATATCAAGTTAGCTCTGAGTGATAGCAAGGGCAGATAGCTCCCATACAGAGGGAGCTAGCAGGAGCATAATAACAGATAGCAGCATGTGACGTTGTGGAACCACATAGCCTGGGGTGCATGGGGGACGCGTCGAGGCGTGACGCCGTACCGAGCGCACAGACACCATTTTGAATCTGCACCTACGCCCAATCACGTTTGAGGGTCATTAAAGATGTGAGATTGACGGGCTGTATCGGTTTCACCAGTGGGTTCACCAAGCCAGGCTCCTCTTCTTGCAGACTCGCATCATCTGTGTGCACAGGCGCACACTTCGACGTATCACTGTCTTCCTGGAGGGGTGAGACCTGTAATATCAGGCGTGTGTGTGTGTGTGTGTGTGTGTGTGTGTGTGTGTGTGTGTGTGTGTGTGTGTGTGTGTGTGTGTGTGTGTGTGTGTGTGTGTGTGTGTGTGTGTGTGTGTGTGTGTGTGTGTACTGAGTCATTGCTCTGAATGGATCCTGTGTGTCGGTGCTGGTGGTTGGGGGGGGGGCGGGAAGAGGGGCGAGAGAGCGAGCGAGCCGTAGAATAGCGAACGTTCTCGCTGAACCAGAGCGCTGAGGTGTCTCCTCCTGGTGTGTGCGTGTATCTCTAGAGGTAGCGACGCATGCTAGGAATGTATGAACTCAGTGTCTTGACGCCGGGAGCACAGCCTCCCCCCCCCCAGCCCTGAAACACACCCCTCTATCCTCTCCCTCCATCCCTCTTCGTCGCTCCGAGGAGCACAGCTGACATTCAGACGTCTCCTCTTCCTCTCCTAACGAGACACGACTCCTCGTCTCCTTCTCTCCTACCTCCTCTTTTCCCCTACCTCCTCGACACGTCTCCCCCTCTCATACCTACTTTCCTCCTCTCCACCCATCCAGACCTTGACATGTCTTCCCTGCCGTCCATTTCACCCCAGAAACGTTCCGCTTCCAACCAATCATCTGTCCACATATTGACGAATTATCAATGTTTCTATTATTAATGCGTCCTAGGGCTGTTGAAATACATTTACGAGTCTGATGGTCAGCAACTGACTAACAAAAACACTAACTGACCAACTGACCCACAGACCACCAACCGACCCATAGACCAACTGACTAACTAGACCAACAACAGACCAACAAATGACTAACTAGACAACCAACTAACTAACTAACTGTCCACCAATGGTCCTAACAGACTTACCAACTCGACCAACAGACCAACAGACAGCAGATCAAGCGTCAGACTTCTCATGAAGGGATAACTTGAAGAGCCCATGAGGCTTGGTTGACAGACAGCCTATCTTGCTTGTGTGCTGACAAACACAGACAGGATGTCTCTGTTTGCTGTTGGTCTACGATCTGATTGGCTGGCTGAAGCACTGCTTACTTTCAGAGTAGATCAGACAGTGTTATTATTAGGCCTACTGGCTAGAAGGGTCCTCCATCCACTATCACACAGATAGATAAAAACAAGCCTTTTGGAGGAAGGGGAGGGCACTAGATTAGTGTTCAATAACAGCGAGAATGGAGTGCAGATTCTGAAGAGAACTTTGACTCTTTCAGTGACAGTCTGTAGAACAGTAACATGGGTTATTCTTCACTGAGATAACAATACTCATTGGAACCATTAACCAGATTTAAGTACCCAGTGAACTCAACCATCAGGATCTTACAACACATCATATTTGAGCAAATTTGAAAAGGAAATATTGTGAAAATGAATTGCGTATCATCTGAGAAATTCAACATGAACGGCTCAGAAAGCCAATCCAGTATCAGCCAGTAGACTTTTCTCCTCCACCTCTAATGGTGGTACACTGGTACCAGTGGGGCTTCGGGGGAGTAGATGCATCATGCAGTGTCAAGAACATTGCATCCCACGCACATCGATTATTGCTGGGTTCCTGATTGACATGTGAATGAACGGTGGGATTGAAACAAAGGCTTTTTGGTGAGCTTCATTCTGCCAGTAAAGCCTCCTAGGGGGCAATCCATGACTCACAGACCACTCTCGGCTCCACTAAAGAACCACAGCGTTTACAGCCTCAACACCACGTCATTCCTGCATCCTTCTCCATGCATTTTTTTTTTTTTTACAAATCACAGGTGTTGTGGTGAGCTTGTGTAATCAAGGGTATTTCATGTTAATTAGCCATGTTGTGTGGACAACCCAATCAGACAACATGGTTCTCTGATAAGATGCTAGCCCTGTAGCACACAGCTGGGAGGGCTGGCTTGGTATCTTCTGAAGGAGCACGTTGCCTGACATCTGAATGATCAGAAGCGCTCGCTGTCACTTCCATTAAATAACTGTGCGCAATACTTTTCATTTCCGAAGGCTGTGTCTGCTCTTTATATTTTGCTCTCAATGTCAAAATGTTAGGTGCACAGCCATGGAGAACTCCTAACATCACAGGAAACAAGGCGGGACTACACCTCACGATGTCCGGGCCAGGCTCTGCTGTAACACCGGTTAGGACTGCTGGCACCAGAGGTTCTGTTGTCACACGGTAGGACTGCCTGGACCAGAGGTTCTGCTGTAACACGGTAGGACTGCTGGACCAGAGGTTCTGCTGTCACACGGTAGGACTGCTGGACCAGAAGCTCTGCTGTCACACAGTAGGACTGCTGGACCAGAGGTTCTGCTGTAACACGGTAGGACTGCTGGACCAGAGGTTCTGCTGTAACACGGTAGGACTGCTGGACCAGAGGTTCTGCTGTCACACGGTAGGACTGCTGGACCAGAGGTTCTGCTGTCACACAGGACTGCTGGACCAGAGGCTCTGTTGTCACACGGTAGGACTGCTGGACCAGAGGTTCTGCTGTAACACGGTAGGACTGCTGGACCAGAGGTTCTGCTGTCACACGGTAGGACTGCTGGACCAGAGGCTCTGCTGTCACACGGTAGGACTGCTGGACCAGAGGTTCTGCTGTAACACGGTAGGACTGCTGGACCAGAGGTTCTGCTGTCACACGGTAGGACTGCTGGACCAGAGGTTCTGCTGTAACACAGAAGGACTGCTGCTTCAAGATTACCTCAATGGTTACCTAAAGTAGAAAATGCACTGGTGGACCTATTCGCTTCGGACTAGAGTCTTTCAGCTTGGGGAGTCATTTAGGAAGACCTTGTTTGAGAGCTTCCGAGTCAGGAATAGAAACTGATTTCTTAAAAGGTTCTGATTTATGTGATGCTTCCTTGCTTCCACTGACATGGACAGATGATTAAAGCTGTTTTATTGGCTTGCTCAAATGGTAAAGCAAGGCATTAACATCGACAGGGTGTAGGGTTTGATTCCCACTGGGACAACTCCTGCTTTGCACTTCGTGTATGCACTCAATAATTCACTTTGGTAAAAGCATCCACCCAATCGCACTATATACTACACACAGAAAGAGCCAGTGAAAACCAGCCATGAGTCAACAAAACACTGGCCTGCATTTATGTATGCACATATGAATCAAATCTTCTGTTCTGCACCTCTATAAAGCTACACTGGAGACTTAGCTCATTGGCAGTTCCACGACTGGACAAACCTCCTTTGTTTGGGTAAAACTCCCCCACCCCTGTGTGTTGTGGTCTTGATGTAAGTATGTGTCGAGGTAGGTCAGATGCTGTGGGGAGCTGCAGGTTTTTCTGGTATCTGCTGACCCAGAGTCATTTAAAGGAAGTGAGATTTGGAGATTTAGGGAAGAGTTTGTGGATTAACATGACCTCGAAATCCTGGAGGCAGCCATTTGATTTGATGAGTTTTTGAATAAATTCTGTGCTTTGCTGTGAAACGGATACGATTAGTGGAATCTGAACTCAGACCTGACTAACTATCCGTCTCATTTGTATTGTATCATAGTTAGTTACAAGAGGAAGTCAATAGGCGAGCCTATAATGTGCAATATTTACACTTTCCCAATATTAGTCACACAACACGTCCTTTCCTGTCAAACGGTGGGACACACACCAACGTCAAAGTTTGAGTGGGTTGTTGAACACACAACAGGCATTAAGGAGCCCAGACGACTGGACAGACTTCTAATGTGTATCCACGTTATGAATAACGGCTCTGGCATCTGACACGAAAGGTGACATTAGCACATCGCGTGGGGGAAAAGAGGAAAGAACATTTATCGTACTGTCCCTAATACGTGCTCCCGTCTTCTCACTGCGGACGCGGGAGACGAGCCAGGAAAATGACCGTCATCATCATCCGCATCATCAACATTCCATATCACCTCCTTTTTCTCACACACACACACACACACACACACACACACAGTTCATCTTTCTCTCTCTCACACAAAAACACAGACACGTCTCACACACACACACTACACCTCTCTCACATACAGCCACACACACGGTACATCTCTCTCACACAAACACGGTACATGTCTCATACACACGCACACAAACACGGTACATGTCTCATACACACGCACACATACGGTACATGTCTCATACACACGCACACATACGGTACATGTCTCATACACACGCACACATACGGTACTGTCTCATACACACGCACACATACGGTACTTGTCTCATACACACGCACACATACGGTAACATGGTCTCATACACACACGGTACATCCACACACACACACACACACACACACACACACACACACACACACACACACACACACGGTACATCTCTCTCTCACACGCACACGCACACACACGCACACGCACACACACACACACACACACTCCACACGACACGGAGGGCTGGGCTCTTCAACGTAACTTAGCGCCGTGTGTGTAATAAGTTAATTCCCTGATCCGGGGCTGAACACTCTTGGCTATGGAGCAGGGATCGGTGTGAAGCAGATTGCAGAGAAGCTCTTTGGCAAACCTCAATAAATGCCCCCAGCAGCCGCAGCGGAGGGGTATTCTATACCAAGACAGAGAGGGCGAGGTGCCGCGGGTGTTACTGGTACATACTAGTGACATAACAGTAATCTGCTCTCATTTGCTGACACGCGATACAGGCTCCATTGTAGTAAGAAATTGACATTTCGGAGTTGATCGCCTTCCCGATCGTCGATGTGTCGATAGTGGAAGCCTGCGGGCAATGTCAGATCCCCATCGACATCATGTACCAGCGCGGGTCCGACCCTATCTTAGACCATGTTCCAGCCCGGGGTCCGACCCCCATCATGTACCAGCCCTGGTTCCGACCCTATCTAGACCCATGTTTCGAGGCCCGCGTCGTCCGACGCCCATCATGTACCAGCCCAGGTTCCGACCCCATCTACACACCATGAACCAGCCCGGGTCCGACCCCCATCTACATCATCGAACCAGCCCGGGCTGGTGTCTTCACTATACCTGTCACACGTACACACCACACACTATCTACTAACACATTTTCAACATGATACACTGACACATCCCGTTCAATTCTGCTGCCCTGTTACACCAGTAGTAGTTGTGCTGGCTGGTTTGCTGGCCGTGGAAATGGCCCAGTTCCGACCCAGGTGCAGCGAACTGTCCCAGCATGAGATCACCCCACCGCGGACTACGAGCAGCACGGGAAGCCATCCGGGGTCGTTGTCTCACCTCGGCGGGTCGCGGCCGGTGACGCTGGCCGGGGCTGGATCAGGTAATCCCCCGGAAATGTGTGCGCAGCGGGCGGACTGTGTTCACATCACACTTTTATCCGCTCCACTCAGGACCGAGTCCGCATGAACCTCCCGACCAACTCTTGGTAGTGAGACACTCGGTGGTGAGACTCACTCCGCCGGGCTGGATCACTCCTCCCGCTCCGTCCGCGGGGCGCTAAACTCGCTGGAACTTGTGGAATATTCCCGCTACTCCGCTACTGGGGAAAATCAGATCACTGGACGCCGCTGGTCGCATAGAGTTGATCTCCTGCAACTTCCTCCGTAACCCGCACCGCTCTCTGTCGCCATACCATTTACCTCGCGGGGCATGAATGGGTAAACCTCAGGCAATCCCCGCGCCGTGCCGTCGTGCGGTCTCGCCTGACGTCCGCGCGAGAGGGCCGTCAGGTGGCTCCCTGGTTTCCCGGGTCCCGCTCTGGAGATGACTAGTGTATCTGTCAAACTTCAGTACAACAATAAAAGTCCAGTCCCGAAAGGAACCGAAGTAAACCGAGTACCAATCTCTGGACGCAGAAACGACGCCTCCGCCTGCCCCCTTATGTACGGTGACCCGTGTTCCACACGATTTATTTTGTCCCCACCTGAGGAAAAACCGTTCGGGCTTTAGGTCAGCGTTAGGATTAATATGGGGATTAGGTGTGGTACCACGTATATGCAGAGATTCAGGGGAAACAGACAAAGGGAATCTCCACAATCAATGACCTGGGAAACACCAAGTATCGGAGTAATGGCCGTCAAGACCAAGGTAGCATTACGGAACAATAGATTCTCTGTTCGTAGTCCTAAGTCTCTAACGAATTAATGTATGGGATAATTGCTTCCAATTATATCTAATGTGTCGGACGAGCAGAAGGTGACCACTCTGAGCATACATGTGCTCTAATACTAACAGCAACTATACCCTAATACCCCAACAGTATCGTTGTAGGCAGGTCTGTAGTTCCTGGCCAACATGGAGCCCAAGATCGACAAGGCTGAATAATCCACGAAGGCAATCATGAAATGACATGCAAGATGTTAACGATGCCATAGCTGACGTGCATTGAAAAGACCACACACGCACACAGATGTTCTGACAACTGAGAAGCAGGAGCAGTCGTGAGAGCGTGAGTGAAGACCGAGAGGAAGAAGAGAGAAACAGGTAAGGAGAGGAACAGCTTGTGTTTCAAGTTCAATATTACGACTGGCTACCTCGGTGTTCTTGACTCCTAGATCAAAGCTACTTCACACAGACTGCAGCATGGTACGGAGAACGAGAGGGCGGACAGGATTCACAAGGACATGGGAAAGGGAGCTAGACGAAGGCAAGCGTACACATGGTGCACGCCAGCGGCGAGTTTGAGACAGGGACCAAGTAAAGAGACAAGAGAGGCAGAGACATTGGTGAGGCTGCCCGTCTTTGTAGAAGGGGAGAACGGGGGACCTGTACTGCTACCATTCCCATTGGCCGATCATTTCCTTAATCCACATTAACCACACCGTCTGTTTCCGTTCCTTGAGAGCTAAACTCTGCGCCCTTCACGCCAGTGTTTGGTTCTAGTGGAGGTGAGATGCACGAGTTATGCTGGCTTAGAAACTGATCCAGCGTTCGACTTTATGGATTTGCGTTCGACATCAGCAGGCTCACGGCCGATCCAGCAGACTGCTGGGCGAAGGCGATGGGATTAGCAACGACATAACGTCTCATGTCATTTTATGTCTCCTTGGAAAGTCTGGCTGTAAAAATCGCAACACTCTGGAAACATCAGGACTGCGTCTTTGAAAAAAAGGACTAGCTACAATAAGCGACTTTCACTAGCGCGGAATTGAACAAGCACAATCGATGAAAATGCCCTGTAATTGGATACAAAAATTCGGTCATTGAAATCTTAAAGTTCAGAAAACCTGCTTCACGCAACGAAAGGCTCCAATGTGACACCTCTAGAAAGAGGAGCTTTTCTACTGGGATGGATTAGGTGGGGCTCAGTACCACCGGGTGTCAGGAGGACGGCGAACAGTTTGGCTGTGAGGCTAAACAGCAGAAGGCTCCTTAGTCTGTCATTCACTCTAAGTACCACATGACACCCACCAGCTAGCCTACGTTATGTGAGGATAACGTAGAGGATGCCTAAATTAAATGACCATCCTGCAAGGAACACAAGCTGCCCTTGAGGGAATGGTCTTCACGCTGAAATGGCGGAAATGTAACAAGAAAAAGGTCAATGACTCAAATTAAGGAATAACCGAGATGATTTCATTCTGAAATTTACACGAGATTACAATCATAACCACTCCACAGAAGACCAAAGAAAGGCAAAACATTTAAGTGTATTATTGGATCGAACGTGTCTTTAATATAGACTAACGTACTAACATCCAAGATGTTTTAGCCTCACTATATCTGCCGTCTCTCTGGATGGATAAATCAGTGTCTCACAGTGAATCGTGTTGATCTAAAAAATGGAGGAGTAAAGGAGTACACATAGGTGGGGTTGGGTACACAGTGGGTGTGATGGGTGGGTGTGGTAGTTGGAAAGAGCCCGGGAGGTGCTTTACCGCACGTGGCGGGCGGAGGTCACTGAGCTGATACAGTCCGAGGATCTTTGTTTGGGTCGACAACAGTAAGCTTTAATATCAAACAAAGGTTTTAATAGGTCCATCGACCGGGTGGTACCGAATGAAGAATTAGTGGCCATAACAAAACAAGCTCAGTGAAGCGGTGTTCTACAGAAAGGACTGACTAGATCTGAGCCGATCCCTCCCTGGTTCTAGACCCCAGATATCTGTCACCCCGTCACTTAACCTGGTTCTCTGCACGTCTGTTGCAGGACACGACCCGGGGACACGTTAGGCTTTAAGGGTTAGCTAGTATTTAATATTTGTAAGGCTAGTTTAATAATATTAAACGACGTGATGTACACGACTGTTTCAAATGTAACGGGTTTCAGGGTCTAGCATATCCTAGGTTGACCGATGGTTAAGCCTAGGTCCCTAGTTACCGATGGTTACAAGTTTGAGGTCTAGGTTAGGCTGAGGGGTTAGATGGTTTTAAGTCGCACGTTGAGGTTGAGGGTGTAGATGGGTTAACAGTCTCTAATGTTGAGGGTCTTAGACTGGTTAAAAAGTCCTAGATTTGAGGGTGTTGAGGGGTTTAGATGGTTTCAAAAGTCTAGTTTAGGGTGATGGGTTAGATGTTGAATCTAGTTTAGGTTTTGAGGGTTAGAATGGTAAGTCAAGTTTAGGTTGAGAGGGTAGATTGGTTTAAGTCTAGTTAAGGGGGGTCAGATGGCTAGGATCTAAGGGTTTAGTTTGCCACCGGTGTCCCTCGTAGCTCCCTTCTGACCGTCGGTCCCCCAGAGTCCGTCGTCCTTAAAGATGAAAAAGAACTTTGAGCCCTGAAGCAAAATAATAACCGTGATGGTTAGGGTTAAAGGTGCATGGCTCCGTCACAATGATAGAGAAGGGCCATGAAAGTGTATGGATGAGCGGCAGAAACCCATGTTAAGCAAGTAGAAAAGTCACTAGAACCTTTTACTCATCTTCGACAGCAGTGATGGACACATTTGCTCGCAGTAGATTTGTTCAAACTTGGACTCGAGCTTTCTTGAAGCCCTTCATAATCATGAAAAGTACGGTTATTAAAATGGATACCTGGGTGGTCGTAACTAACTACCAGACTAGAAGCCTCTCACCGAGCCCAAGTGGCGGTCCCATTAAGCTGCTGTGCTGCTCGAGGTCCCAACACTAGCACCCACCCTCGCCTGGCCATGCCGCTTCGTTCGGCCCTGGTCCGGGAGTCCGGCGTCCGCGCACCGCCCCCTGTCCGGGTTCCACCCAGCACGCCACTCGTCCCGGGGTCCCCACCGCCCTGTGTCCGGCGTCACAGCCACCCGCCCCTGGTCCGGCGATCCACCAGCCGCCCTGCGGTCTGGTCCGGGTCCAGAGCCAGACCGCCCCCTGGTCCGGTCCAGCCACCCGCGCCCTGGTACGGAGTCCAGCCACAGCACCCTGGTCCGGGTCTCAGCCACCCGCCCCCTGGTGATGCAGAGCGAGTACACTATTAGTGGATCAACACCCCAAGTTACTCATCCAGGGCAGTATAATGAACCACGACGTCCGATCTCCGTTTACCCTTGCCTGTAGGAGAGCTAAGCCCTGCTTTCATGGGACAGTCACCAGAAGAAACACACACTCAATCTCCGTCGAACGTCTGAAAGTTAAACCATCAGGATCAAAACAACACCAACTCCCCAGTAACAGAGCCTCTGAAGCCACACCCAGTGACAGAATTATCACCACACCGAAGTCACCAGTACAGAGTGCCACCAGTCAAGTGCCTGAGGATCACGCCAGTCAAACTAAATTTCCACCAAGAAAGATTAAGATGAAAATTAACAAAAAAGGATTCACCACTCACATCTGTAGACCAGATCAATCCTGTCGCAACATCTGCGACGCCTCCTCGGTCCTCCACCATCTGGAAGCCGTGCCAGGCTCTCTTCCACCCACACGCTTATCGGGATTGCAGAAGATCCATATGGATTAACAAACCCTGCAGAACACTGGCCGTCGAAGAGGCTCTATGCTTGAGGCTGCCCTCTACTTCAGGAACCGTCCATCATGCAGCTCATCAAGAACCACTGGTTGGAAAAAAAACAAACAGCAGTAAAATGTCAACTGTTCTATAATATAAAACTTCTTCATAACGTAAGCTAACGTCACCATTAGGAAGCCCAACCTGACTTGAATCTAGTGAGATGGTGTTCGGAGACCAGAATCCACTGACAACACAACAAACAATACATTGTGAAAACATCCATCAAAGCCTCCCAGGTCTTAATGAATTGAGAAGAAAAGCGGTAAACAACCCTTGCCTTTGGCGATTGTATCTGAAAAATCGTCCTGAAACTCTTCAGATGGCCTTTGGTAAAATTACACCAACATTCAAAAATAGTACCAACAGCAGAAAGTCGTGCAACGGAAATTTTTGTGTGTTTGACTCAAGGAGAATTAATTCTCCAATTGGATTGGCAAGGTGGAGGACGCTGGACAAAGAGGAGACCAAAGAATGCAAAACGACTGCACAGCACCCCGTCCACACTGCACATAACGTGTTACACAGACCATAGAACCACACTGCAAACAAGAAACTAGAAACTACTGAGATCCCGTTCATGACATTAAGAACCACAATGCACAGAAAAATAGATCCACACTGCATAGAAACCAGACACTGCACAGTATCCCGTCACAAGACATTAGCAACCACAATGCACAAGAAAAAATAGATCCAACTGCATAGACAGAAACAGAACCACACTGCATACAGACACAGCAAGTACGCAGTTGAACAACCCAATATACATTGGACACAACAGGGAAACA
>OLKM01005539.1:0-16829 GCA_900291075.1 Melanogrammus aeglefinus | reverse complement strand
CCCAAAGGTCGTTTGTGATGTTCCCCAGTATAAAGACGTGAGCCCACCGTTTAAAAACTCGACCCCCGCCGTCGTGTAAAGCCTCATGGACAAAAGAAACGGCCACAGTAGCTCCACACCGGGGATTTCACGAGAAATGGTGTTGCTACAATCAAGAGCTGTTGGCACGATTATCCTTTTTGCACTCGCGGTCTCACGTCGTGGTGCAGTCGGTGTCGATTCGAAATGGGTTTCCGCTTCGAGCATCTTGCTAGCAAAACAAATTACACGACGAAGTAGGAACATAGGACGGCACGGTGTGACGTGATGATGAGATCTCGTTCTGTGGAACCGTAGAGACGCAGACTTAGTTTCAAGGAACAAACGTGCTATGTTTGGTGCAAAACGAATGCATTTACCACTGCCTGGTTAGATCAACATACCTAGTCTCGGTCACAAAATCCATCATACTCCATAATTGCATTTCTTTACGTGTCCTTTTGGCAGTGCCTCCCTAGGGCTTCGCTGTGGTGCTCTCCAGTCGGACTGTATTTTTCTTGTGATGCATCTTCCCTGTTTTCTTTCTTAGTCACGCTTACGTTGGACAGGATTACAGTATCCAGAAGAACATGGGGAAGATCTCCCTGGAGCAAATTGACCCGGTGAGAGCACTCGAGCCCCGGCCCCTCTCACTTGACTTGAGATGTATTAAATAAAGACAAGCCGTGGCCATAATAAGATGTCCACAGATGTCCTCATTGGCCACAGAGCCGTGGCCAATGATAAGCAAAGACATGCGCTGTAGATACGAACCTGTATTGTCAGGGAAATCATCCCGACTTGTATATGTCCGATAAAGTTATTGTTGAATTTATTTAATTTAACCGCTGAAATCTATAATACGCATACAATGTAATTTGGGAAATAGTTTTTGTGTGTGAACACTGACATGGGGGGCAACCACGAGTGAGGCATGTTTGTGGTCCAACCTAACGCCCCCCGCCGCCCTACCTCCAGCTGTCAGGGAAGTCCTTCCCGCTCTGCATGAGAGGGCTCCACCAGGCCCTGAGGGAGAACCACCACCTCCGGCACGGGGGCCGCATGCAGTACGGCCTCTTCCTCAAGGGCATCGGTCTCACCCTGGAGCAGGCCCTGCAGTTCTGGAGGTCCGAGTTCACCAAGGGCAAGGTGGACATGGACAAGGTAGTGTGTGTGTGTGTGTCTGTGTGTGTGCTGCATGCAGGGGTAATTGGGGATTATGAGGTGGCATTAGCGATGCGTGATCTGATGTTGTAGCCCGAGACTTCGGTGCCTTGGATTTGTGTCCACAAGCTGAGGAAATGACAAACCTGCAGCTTAAATGGTGTAGAATCCTACCCGTGACCTCTGTGTCACGATGAAACACTTGAAGGAGTGAAAGAAAACAAAAAGCGAATCGGTCCACGGGAGTTATCGCCCCCTCGTCGTCCTTTAGACGGTCGTCATGTAGCCCTTTTTGTGATGAAGCCTTTTTCATTAAACCTCTATCACTGTTTTAACCGTCCCAATATGGAATGGCTGGCAGCCGCACTCCCAACGTTGCAGTGGAGCAGGCCGGTCTCCTACGGCTTTTCAGGCCACTTGTAAAGCACAGTGCTGAAGCCGTTTTAATCTCAACTCCCCTACCGTCCGGAGACGACGTGCCTCCTGGAGCCACCACTCCCTCGTTCCCCCAGTCCCCAGATCCTCCTCTCCACCCGCATCTCTCCAGGTGTGAAACAGATGGGCAGCAGTTAAAGTCCAGCACACCCCCCACCCCACCCGCCGTCTCTTCCCTCCATCCTCCACTGCCTCCCCCATGCCCAGGATAGAGCAGCACTCCACTGACCAGATCACCCCTCTCTCTCTCGCTCTCTCTCGCTCTCTCCCCCCTGCTCTCCCTCTATGATGTATGTGTTGTGTCAGGATGGCGCACTTTGTGGCAGGCTGCACAAAGACTGCTCATTAGTATGCGACAGGCACGGCGCAGAAAAAGGCGAGAGGCAGCGAAAGCAGCAGCAGCAGAGCCAAAAGGCAGGCCTGGGGAAGGGACATGTTATATTAGTCTGAGGAGGGGTCGGGAGAGGTTGCATTAGCCTGTACCGAGACAGAGGGGTTACATTTGTGTGTAGAGACAGAGAGAGGTTGTGTTGGTGTGTGTAGCGAGAGGGAGATGGTATTAATGTAGAGAGAGAGAGAGAGAGAGAGAGAGAGAGAGAGAGATGAAGAGGGTGAGATTAGACAGAGAGAGAGAGAGAGAGTAGAGAGAGAGAGATAGAGAGAGAGAGTAGAGAGAGAGAGAGAGAGAGAGAGAGAGAGAGAGAGAGAGAGAGAGAGAGAGAGGGTGCATTAGTTTTCAGAGAGAGTGTGAGAGAGGCTGTATTAGTCTAGAGGGGGAGAGAGAGGGGTTGTATTAGTCTAGAGGGAGAGACGGAGAGGTTGTATTAGTGTGGTAAAGGAAGCGAGTGAGAGCTTGTATTCTCCCAGAGAGAGAGGGAGACAGAGAGGCTACACGGGTTTAGAAATGAAGGGGTACCTGTAATCAACAAGCCCCAGCCATTCTTCTTTATGTTCTCTCCCTGTCCGACAGGAAGTTCCTCTGGACTGCCCGTGTATTTTAATCCCAGTTTGCCTACCGTATGGCCTCTGGTTGGCATTGCTTCAGGGCGTTGCTTGTGTCCTCGCCGCCCGGTCTGAGGTTAATGAACGCCTTCGACCGGCTGACCACTAGTTTACGTCACGGCCAGCTGCGCCGCCGCGGTTTCGGCTATAGCCCTGCTGTGGATGAGGTGCGTGTGCTGGCTTTTCTTTTAAATCTGCAGCACCGTTCAGTCGCACGCGCCAACCTGGGTCTGAACCCACCCCTCGCCGTTCTGCCTCTTGGATTTGTTCTGCACTCCCTCTCACCTCGACTGAGATCTGTTGGCAAAAATACAGAGCCTTTATATAATGTTTGTTATGCTACTGAGTTGTCTACTTTATGATCTTTTTTTTACAAAATGTTCAAGGGATTCGGATCTAGTTTCAAGAGGGGTTACTTTGAGCACGGATTATTATCAATGTGTTGTATTTCATTTTTTTTTTAAATGTCCAATAGGGCAGAATAGTATAGTTATCCTCGTGCTGGGTTATATCTTTAAGGTCCAGGGTCCACTATTCGGACACATCCTTGAGCTTCATGCATAACTTTACCCTCCTCCTAAACTACCCGTCTTTCCATTCCAGGGAACTTGGATCAAATCTAAGTGAATACCAGTTAAAGGTTAATCGTATGCATAATACAATATACCATCACTATGTACCTCATGCCAAACTGCCCTATGTTGCATAAATCCACAAGTCCTTCACGTCTTCAGAGCGTCCCGGCGTCGACCCCTAACCTTTAACAACGTCATGTTTCATCGGGAGATGGGGAGGGAGGAGGTACATCAGAGAGGTGCCTTCGCCACAGCTGACGCTTAAAACCGCACCGCTGTTACTTTTTGTTTACCGTGTTTGAGTCATCAACGTGCACATCGCTGTGCACTGCTGCTGGCGCTCGGCCACACTCGATAACGTGACGTTTCGGAAATCGTAGCTTCCGAATCAATGTCACGCAGACGGCTGATGAATGATTGCGCCGGGCTGCATCATGCGGTGCGCTCCGGGCTACATCATGCGGTGCGCGCCGGGCTACATCATGCGGTGCGCGCCGGGCTACATCATGCGGTGCGCTCCGGGCCCGGCCCTCAGCAGTTAGGAGGCGCTCCAAGGCTTGTTTAAATAAGGCCCAAGGCCAAGCGCTACGAGGAGGAGCACAGAGGGCACAGTCGACGTGCGAGCAGCAGGCCCGGGTGCATAGGTAGACGGACATTAAACCCTGTGATCCCAACATTTAATGCGGGCCGATTTTAATGACTGGATGAGTTTATAACAGGCTTTTGATGGCCAGGCATCGTATCTTTTTTCCTTTTTCCAGAGCATTTGATTTATTGATTGCCCTCAGGATTTACAAGAAAATACCTTCTCGTATAAATTACCCACTCTACCTCTAACAGGGCGCTTAATGATTCCATGAATGGCTTGTGGGATGGCCAAGAGATAGTGAGCCGAGTCAAATAATTGGTTGGCAGACATGCCACGCATCACCAGCGTAAGGAGTAGCACTGCTTTTCGTCCACTTTCGTGAATGTTTTGCGTATTAAGCTCAATATGTCACCCACTTAAGATTTTCTCCCTCCACTGCGCTTTGCTCGAGCCGACGCGCGTGCTTTCAGAATGGATCGTTATGTGCTCACAGAGTATCGTGTTCTGCAATGTTTTGTGAAGCCCTAACTGCTTTTCACGGATATCTCTGTCATCCGGACCAATTTGCCGGAACGCTTGCTGCTAATTTTACATATGATGGAAGTTTCGATCTGGCCCCTTTTTGCCCTCTTGTGAAACCTTGTGTTCAAAAGCGTGGTTGCATTGGCACAATGAAGAGAGAGCGAAGACAGGGAGGTTTACCTCTCTTAAATTTAACTGGCTTACCAGAAAAAAAAAAAAGTGAAATGCATGAATCCACATGGCACAGTTGTCCGTTAAGACGGGGAATTCGAAATGGCTAGTGGACCATACAACACAATTACAAGGTGTTTTGACCAGCATAGATTATCGTTGGGCAACATGTGATGTAAATAAAAGACTGGAGCGTAGGGCACTGAGTTGAAACAAATTGTTCTTGGATGAAGAGGCATGTCTTAGATCAGCAGTGTAGAAGCAATCGCCAAGGAACATTGTTTTATGTGGTGGTGGTGGTGTTGTTGTTGTAGTAAATGTGGCCAGTGATTGGGCATCGAAGCGTGATGGAGCTTTTATTTTGGGAAGACCCTGTTGATAAAGCAAGACGGACTACTATGCAGCCTTGTTGGTGAAATGTCACTCCTTGTTTGTTCAATGTTGTTTGCAGGTCAAAGAACGATTTTTCCACCGAAGAAGAAAGAAAAACCTCAGATTAGCCGAGTACAGTGGTCGCCCCGCGCAGCTTAAGAACGTTATTAATGACGTTAATGAGCCTTTAACGAGGCCGTGTACTAATAAGGCCTCACCATGACGACCAGAAGTGGTTGTAAACCACATGTGTCTTTTGATGGTGCTGAAGGCCCCCTTTTAAAATTGGGTGGATGTGAAATTGGGGTTTAGTAGCACATCAGACACACTATGGTCCATGTCCATGAGGCTATACACACACACACACACACACACACACACACACACACACACACACACACACACACACACACACACACACACACACACACACACACACACACACACACACACACACACACTCTTTATAATCCCCCTTTGATTGTGTCCTATTTCTCAGTGGCCATCGCCTAGCCTTTGGGGGTGTGGGGGGGTGATGTAACATCTCAACAGGCAGCCGGTCCGGCTTAAGGAATATGGCCGAGGCGTAGGAGCGTTTTACAACATTTCATCCAATAATAATATACTTTTATTAATTTATTTGTTTATTCATTGTTTTGTTAGGTGTCCACGAATAAGATTATCCTAGTCTAATCTGATTTGTCAGGTCAGATCTTAATCGTCAACTGATCGTTGAATCCTATCCTTATATTTTTGCCTGATATACTATAATAAGGACTAATGTAATATAGCATACTTAATATAATACATCTACGAAATCAAACGATGGTTGATTGCATATTTAAAATACACGTGAAGGCACACGGAAAAAATGCAGCACCATTTAAATCTAGCAGAGCAGTAACTTCCACCAGCGCAGGTGGAACAGTGTGGCCTCTGCCCTTCACATCGATTGCCTTTAACTTAATGGTTTTAAAATGCTGCAAAACTTTAGTTATTTTTTTCCCATGACATTGTGTATCCTTTCTATACCACGGTGCTAAAATTTGATGTCGAAAAAACGAAATGATTGCATGGTGCCACTGCCAGTAGAAGGGCTCCAATATTTCAAATACATTTATGTAAACGGTGAGAAATCTGCAATCTGAGCGGCCAGTCGTGATCGGATCAAACATTGTTTGTTTTGTAAGAGCCGAATGTAAAGTGTAGGTTTTGTTCTTGTGTAATGTTTTTATAACGAAATCCTTTTCCATTTTATTCGTTCATTCAACATTTTGTGATGTGAATCATCGTCCCTTAACAAACGGGTTCCAAATCCGTTGCCGACTGGGCTGAAGACAAAAGCGCTGCGGAGGATTGTGAATCAGATAAATAAATTATGAAATGAATGAACCAACACATTGTTAAACGCTGGATAATTAGGCCTATTAAAGCATGGTCTTAATCTTAACTGCATATTTCTATTGAAAGTGCATGGCGCGCTTCCACGATTTGATATTTAGAGAAAAAAAAAGTGTTTAACCGACAAGTACTCCTGGTGCAAACTACTAAGCCTAGCAACGACTAGCTGCGAACGTCCCCAGTGTTTGAACATCAGCTGTCTGGGCTGTGGGGGAAAGCTTCAGGACAAACCCTCTCTTAAGTCCCGCGATGTGTACTCATTATGTGAAGCGTTCCTTCCATACCGACGCACCGAATGTCAATACCTGTCTTCACCCGAACCACCAAGGCCGGGGAGTTCACAAGGAGTGTTTCTCAAACCTTTGGTTCTTTCTTCCGTAGTTTGACAAACAGTACGCCTACAGCATCCGCCACAACTTCGGCAAGGAGGGCAAGCGCACCGACTACACGCCCTACAGCTGCATGAAGGTGATCCTGTCCAACGCTCCCAGCCAGGGCGACCACCACGGTGAGCAGGCGTCCGCCGACCGCTGTGTAAACACACCGCTTGTAGCCGTTGACGTCGGCCCTGAAATATAGATGAGAAAAACACCACACGCCTGACGTGAACGACGGGAATGAAACGTTTTTTTTGTTTTTTTCTTAACTGTCTGTTAGTGAATCCATATCCAGTGAATACCAAATCAAAAAGTGTTGTCTCTGCTGGGATGTTTCGTTTGTGTGCAGGGTTTTCCCTCCATAGCGTTGTTTCAGCCGGGTTCCCAAATTGACAGAAATAAACAAAAAATGAAATCAAGGGTTTATGTTTAAATTTAATATAAAGTATATACTATAAAACAAATCGTTGCAATTGGTTGAGAAATTTAAGAGTTATAGTGCTTTTTATCCAGAAAGAACTGCGGCTCTCCCAGTTGACTTGTATTTGTTTACAAGCAAGTCTTGACCTCTCCAATATGGCGGAAACGCAGTGACGCTTCGCCTGGTCCTACCCCCTCTCCTTCAACGCTGACTCTGACTCCACCCATTCCAAGTACATGGACGCGCAATCATGCACGAGCGTGAACACAGATGCGCGAGTTTAGGGTTGTCTTCTAGTGCTAGGTCCAAATGTGGATTAGCTAGTTAGCTAGCTCCAGTAGCTACCGCAGGATAACAACAGACAGAAGCTTGCTCTGGGTCACGAGCTTTGAGTACGTGCACGAAGGGGTCACGCGCGGGGAGGGGGAGTGCAGTACGACCGTTTGATTGACGTACTTACTGTCCAATGCCACTCGGTGGTTCTGGAAATCATTGGCTGGAGTTTTTTGAGCCCTGCCCGTTCCACAGATGATTGACTTGTTTAATTTTACATGTCAGTACTTCCAACTCAGTGGCTGTAAGTGGGTTATGATAAGGATTTCAAGTCGTTTTGCAAAAAATGGCCAAAAAAGCGAATTCCATACCCAACTTTTAATCTACGGGAAATCCAGCATCTGAGCAGTCCTACAGGCCCCAGGTGCAGCCACTACCACTAACGATCCACAGCCACCTGCCACAAACCTCGACACATCTGTATCACGTGACCACCGGCATGACCTCTACAGCCCCTTGAGAAAAAAAAAAAAGTGGGGTTGTTATTTCAGCTGTGATGAGGTCAACGCGCACCCCCCCCCACACTAGGGTGTGATGGGGTGCGCTCACGATATTAGGGCTGAACGATTTGGGGAAATAGTCGAATTGCGATTATTTAGACCAATATTGCGATTGCGATTCAGTAATGCGATCATTTTATGTTCTGTATTATTCACTAAACAAGCAATAAATCATTGTTTAGTACGATCAACACAACATTGGAAGCAGTCAACATATAAACAGCTCTTTCCTTCCATGTGTTGAGTCAAATTGATGCATTAATTGATATTATCTTTATTTAACTATAGAATTGTAAAAGTTTTTTTTTTAATCTTACTGATCTCCAGTCAGTAACAGTAAAAAGTACATATATTTATTTTTTTAATCGCATCCTTTGCGATTTGCATATCGCGTTCTATTACATGGAGATGTCGGCTTGAATTCAACTAATCGTTGAGCCCTACACACGACGATACCTCGAGGTTTCAAACCGGTGGATGGTTATTGGGGTTGTCACTGACTGGCTGTCATGTTCTCTGTCTAGGATGTCCGTTCCGTCACAGCGACGCAGAGCTCCTGAAACAGAAGCTTCAGTCCTATAAGGTGTCTCCCAGCGGCATCGCTCAGGTAGGAGTCGCCCAGCCGTCTGGTTTCATATCTCTTTGCATCTGTCAGTCTGGCGTCCTTGCGCGTCAACCTAAGGTCAGTTCTTTTCTTTGAGATGTCTTCAAGTGTGTTGAGTGGGTTTGATTCATTTCCCGTGGTGCTGCATCACAAGTTTGAGTTTTTGTGATCTTGCTTCCCTTTTAACTCCAGCCACGAAGCTAGGGCAGGCATGGTCTCTCCTGTCTTCTATAAATGTTAACGTACCATGTTTATTACGTGCCCCTAATTGGAATTCATATCACGCGACACATCGCGTTTCCCATTTTGTCATGGAAGTACTTTTGGCGGGGTTATTCTGATCTACACTGCCGAATGGCTTTAACGTACTGCAGATAACAGTCAAGAAAGAAGCCCAATACATAATTCATGATTTGACAACTTTAAGGATTGCCTTCTGTGCATTCTTTACCTTATTTCTTTCTGAAGAGCAGCTAAGCAAACATCTGCTCCGAACAGATTTAGCATAAATCATTCTCGGACAAGATGTTTGTTTACGTTTAAATATTGATTTACCTCCTGAGTCAAGAAAGGCATTGAGCAACCCGGAGACGGAGGGCATCTCGCTAATTCAGGAGCACAGCTACGCCTGAGCAGGCAGGTCTGCCATCAGATTAAATTAATCGCATCCTCCCCCAATCTCTGTCATGTACCACCTTCCAAACGCACGAGCACTGCGTAGCGCCGTCTCTCGCTCACTCTCTCACTCTTGCCACGTCACTCCCTCAGCCTGCAGACTGGCAAGTAGGTAGACAAATTGGGAGCGAGGGAGTTAAGTTGGTGTGAACCCGCTCGCTGTGAACGGATTAACAAGCATAACATGGGCTCTGTGAAGCAGCCACCGCCACGCTGCTGGCCAGAGGCCAGGCGCTGGCTGGGGCTGGCGCTGGCTCTGAGCAGGAATGAAATCCCCAAGAGACGCGTGTGTGTGTGTGTGTGTGTGGACACTACTTTCATCATGCAACCGATGCATTTTCAATCACAAGGCTGGGCGCGCCACGCAGGTAGATTGGGTTAAGAAATCTACCAGCGGTCTTTGGAAATGGAGTCGCTCTCTTACTGCCCTTGCCAAAGAACCGCGGGTTTAGATATAGTTTATCACAAAATGATACTGGTTAACCATGTTTTTACTTGTATGGTCAATTCATATTCAAAGAGGTTTTGAAGTCCTCTGCACATACAGAATTGTATTCGGGGCTCATCGCCTAGGCACTACTGGTGACTTTTTCATTTGGTGGCACTAGGGATGGGAATTGATAAGAATTTAACCATTCCGATTCCATTATCGATATTGCTTATCGATCCGATTCCTTATCGATTATCTTATCGATTTTCATTGGGTGAGGGATTAAGTACAACTTTCTTTGTTTGTATTGACTCTCTTTAATATCTGATTTTCACATTAATTGGTCCAGACAAAAAAAATAAATGTTTGACTTTTTAAGCCCAACTGCCATTATGTGCCATAAAAACTAAAAACAGTCAAGGAAGAGCTTATGCCTTTTGGAATATTAACAGTGCTCATCTGCATTCAACTTGAAACAAAATTCAACTGACATAAAAAATACAACAAAGTCTTCTTAAAAGTAAACCGTCTACACAATGAAATGGCGCTCACATTAACTAAGAAGACAGGGCCTGCCTGAGAGAGTTTTAAAGTTACCTTCATTAAACAGATGGCCTCCGGTTAACTCTCCGCTGCTGTTTGACTGACTTGCGTCGCTAAGTAGAGTATCTATCAAAAACGCGACAGGTCCTGCAAATTAATTGCATGCTGGTTGTGGCCAAATGTTTATGCATATTGGAGGTAGTTCCCCCCTTTGATGAAATTAAACATTTACAGGTGTTGCAAGTGACAGTCTTGTCGTCTTTTCGCGAGAAATGTAACCAGACTTTAGAGCGCTTCTGCCGCGTCGCCATGTTTGCTGCGCTCTGAACCAAAACAACGCAGCACGTGTGTTACGTCATCACGCATTTGCGACGAGCGGCACCGATAAGCGGATTCGTTAAGCAGGCATGCTAATGATACCGAGGAATCGATACACTGGGCACCGGTTCTGAGGAAGAACCGGTTCTCGATTCCCATCCCTAGGTGGCACCCTAACAAATTTTGTCGCACCCCTTTTTTATTAGACGGGAAAACGTCCTGCTCATATTCAAACAGATTCCCTCACACTAAACATCTTGTCGGATGTTTTAATTGCACATAGGGCGTCATAGTCATCATCCAGAGCAGTGCATTTTCTTCTCAGGCTCTTGAATTGCGCTAGTGCTGCACAATGTACCCCCAAACCCTTTTTTTCGTGTTATGATCAAAGCAGTGTGTCCTCATTGAGACCTGAGTGGGTCGTGTTTCCAAATGGAGCACTCACACCGCCGCCACAACACAGAAACAGCACTATACCTGCAGGCACTGCTCTACACCTGGGCGCGCGCTTTACCACTCACCTTATTAACCACAGAACAGCACCTCAATCTAATCTCCAGGCGTGTGTTGTCCTTGTACGACACAACACGTCGCTTGGCTCGGCTGGTGTTCGACCCGCTTCGCATCGAAGCTCCCAACGAAACGGAGGCGCACTCAGACCCAGAGTGGGTCCCCAAAGCCACCGACTGACTCCACAAAGCACTTGCGTTATATTTCTGTCGATTTTGAAGCGTTATTCAAATTAAATTTAATTAAATGTCTTTGGCCCCCATCCCCCTGCCTCATATTGGCTCATTGCCACTATGACACATATAAATGAATAAATAATTAATTATGTTTGTTTTTTTAATGGCACCACTGCTACCTAGGAAAGAATTACCTCGTGTCCACATGATGAATGGTTGCAGTCAGAGCCCTGGTATATATAAGTAAGGAATACAAGGCTGGCTCCGTATTAATTACTCTCTTGTTGGTTTTTTGTGGTTTTGTCTTTTCTTTTGTCTCCCCCCAGATCCTGGACCTGGTGAAGGGGATGCACTACCAGCTGGCCTGCCAGAAGTACTTTGAGTTGACGCACAACGTAAGGGCGTCTCTTACCGGACATCTTATGAAGAATCATATGCTCCGTTCCTCCCTACGTGTCCCCGCCACTGAGTAGTGTAACGTCCACGCCCCCTGTGACTGACAGACGGACATACCTGATGGGTCAGAAATTAGCCGGGAAAAGTCTTGAATCAAAACGAATCAAATCCAAGTTGACTTGAAACATTTTATTCTCGCAGCGCATTTCGCCCACTCATAGCGGACAGATGTACTATGTATGTCATTTCCAACAAATTAGTCAAATAGTAGCTCATAAATCCGACCATCCACACCATGAATGGTCTTGTACAAATCCATTCCATCTTGTGTTCATTGATTGTATTCTGGGCGGTGTTTGTTTGAGTAAGGTTAGCACTTCCTCACCATTAGGCCGAAGCAGTGCTTAAATCTACAAGGCCTGTTCCTTTTTGCCCTTTAGCTTATGTCGGTTAAAATTTGTACAAAACGACCAGAGTAACCAGTAATGCAATAACTCAACAATAATACCTTTTTTATTTGTTAAGACAAAAATAAAGGTCACAAGCTGAAAGTTGGGCACCTCTTTGTCTCCAGACTTTGTCTTGGAACAGAGCAGAGAACGGCACACAGACGTGACGAGCCGAGTGCCGCTCCTAGGATTTCCTAAAGCACCATCAACCCCCATTTCATCATTCCTGGACAATATCGAGCGGCGCGAGCTCAGCCGTTGTTTGCTGCAGCGACTCAAAGTATATATAGACATGCCTCGTATGAAGGAGCATGGAAAGAGGCTTGTCTGTGGAAACACAAACAGCGCTGAACTCCCCTCCTCTGTTTGTCTGAACATGTCTGAGATCCAAGCTACTGATCCTCTCCCAGGGCTCAACCCCCCCCCCGCCCTCCTCACGCAAGTTTCCTCTCTCTCCCGGCTGAACTTAGTTTGTGTTGTTCTTCTGTCTGTTTCCCCGTGCAGATCGAGGACTCTGGCTTCTCACTCAATCACCCCAACCAGTACTTCCTGGAGAGCCAAAGGGTACTGGGTGGCGGGGGCAAGGAGGTGAAGGCCGAGCCCCCGCAGAGGGCTCCGGACGTGACCGCCAAGCCGCCCCTCGACCCCCCAGCCCTGGCCGAGATGACCGAGGACTTGGACGCCTACTTCCAGGATGGGTGAACACGTCGAATGAGACACGGAACGGACGAGTCTTCGCCGATGCTGCCACAGTGGTTTAAAAATTGCTTGTTTTTGTATTCTGTTTTTTATTCTATGTCCCCTACATCATGCTATTAAAGTTTAGTACTCTGTCTAAAGTTTACATCCTATTATTTTTCTTTCGTGGGGTTTTCTCTGGGTTTCTGTCTTAAAACTTTCCACGTCCGCAGCGTCTTTGAGTTGTTAAACCAGTGTGCTGACGGTATCCTCTGCAGTTCTTATTCTGCTGATCATGCTGGTTTTTAAGAGGTGTCTCTCGCCCGGTCGCCGCACGGAGAAACGGTTCCTCCAAGGATTCGGTCTTTGGTTCATAACGAGTCTACTTTTTTCTTTCTTTTTTATCCCCGTCTGTCCCAGAAATGCCCTCCCGCTAGCGCGCGTGGCTTGCTTGGCGGCCTAAATGGGGAGGCGGTGAGGGGGAGAGATGAAAGTCCAACATTTTTTATGGGGGGAATTGGGCTTTGGTGACGGCCCCATGCCCGTTTAAGCCTCAGGATATAATGGTTAGCCAAAATGATGACAAAGTCATTTCCATATTTTCACCATTTTGGCCGATTTTGCTGTTTGTCGTCTGTCGACGCCTCTCTGTGACCATTGGTATAAAATAGTGCACCTTTCTGTAACTTCTTCCTTACGACCGGTTTGCTATTTTCTTATAAAGTGGAAGTTTGATGGAAGGTTATAAAACTCGCACCCCTTAAGCCTGTCGGATAATGATTCGAGTCCCGTGTATTTTCTGCTAATGAACATGGCGATGTCATTTAATGGGAGAGGGTGTGTTGATAAATCCGCTTCAAACGGGTGTAGCCTTTTTCCTCCAGTATCGCTGGCCTGGCGTCTTGAACATGTCATCCCAGCCCATATCTAATACTAAGGGACCAAGGAATTGACATGCACCGCAACACACGTATGGAATTAACTGTTTTATTAAAAGCCGGGCTTGGCAGCGTGCTGAGGATTTATACAATGATATAATGAAGTGTATGACTGCCCAGCTGATATTTAATATCTGGCAGAGCTTGACATTTGACAAAGCTGGCACTTTTTAGACCCAGCATTCATGCCTTTTTCTAAAGAGCCTTCACTTAGCGGATAATGGATGGACTGGTTAAATGGGTCCTCCGTTTTCAGAAATGCCCTTCTTTTTTGGGTGAATTGCGGATAGTTGTCGGAGGAAGTAGATTAAACTCCTGACACTCTTGGGCTAGAGCTTAGCAGTGAATACCTTTTATACAAAGGAAGACTTTCTCTGTTTATGGTTGATATAGGGTCTTACGTTATGTACTTATTGCAAAATGGTGTTACCTTGGTTCTTACCGACGTGCTATCAAAAATGTGTAATTTAAATGTTATCAGGAAACGGTGAACCTGCTCTTGCATTATCTGGGGCCTTCACTGTTATTTGAAATGACAACGCAGTTTTTTCCAATTAATTTAACGAAAAGGGTAGCAAAAATCTTTCCAAGCATGATATGCACAACTATAATACCCAACCTCAGACATTTTATACAAGATACTAAAGTCTATTATTGTTAGAGATGTCAAAGATATGGTCAATCCTGTTTAATTTATTTCAGCTAATTATCTACCTACTATGCTCCAAGTAAGATCTAAAGATATCTATCTATCTACACTCCACACACACAGGGGAGGTGGTAGCACTTTGAGGGCAATTTTTCAATATTTTCACCATTCGGCCTGCTTATAATAAGGATTATAAAATTTTAATTAAAATCTGTGAGGAAGAGGTTCACACCACCGTATTTTTGGGAAATGATTTGTTCCATTATTGCAAGGGTTTTTATTTAGAGGAAGTGCAGCTGTCTCACATTAATTTTGGAACGTTATCTGGGCTTCTTCATCATGTTTTTTATGTTAGGCTTCCTATTTATATTGTGTGTAAAGGAACACTTTGCCCCCATGGTGTCAACATTTTCCCCATAAAACGTGTTGGCACACCCTGGTTAATTGGACAGAGTTGAAATCACAAACTTCTTTGTTGAGACCGTCTGGTGAACTTTTAATTATTCCCCTGAGCGAAGAGGTCGTTACCCCAGCAGACGGTTGCGTGCGTTTGTTCGTTTGCGTGCGCGCGCGTGTTGTGTGTGTGTGTGTGTGTGTGTGTGTGTGTGTGTGTGTGTGTGTGGCGCGCGCGCGCGCGCACGAGTGCGTGCACACACGTGTGTCAGCGTGAGTGGATCAGCTTCAATCATAAAAGTCGTCTGTCAAGCAGCTTCCGTCCCAGTCCCAGATGCCTCTCTTAAGATGTGGTTTGATGGACACTATATGCGACTTCTGAAAGGGGGTGATTCACAACTCGCACGGTGCGTTCCAAAAAAAAGTCCTACATTCTTATTTTCTTCCTATTGCTCGTTTGCTATAACCTTGTGGAGACAGGCAGTAGGCCTACTAGGGGTAATTTCTTGAGCAGGAGGAAAAAGAGCAGTTGGAAATTAGAAAGCTTAGCTCCATCTGTGCTATTAAAGTTGACTGTTGATGATGAGGCCAATCATTGAGACATATTTTATGAGCATATGTCAACCCATAGTCTAAAAACCCACAGTGTGGAGGGGGGCAGTGAGCGTATTCTGGGGTCAGGCTGTGTTGCTCTCCAACTATGTTTTCACGTGGCTTTCGCCCATTTCGTGATGGATGTTTATCATACATTTATTAATCATTGTGCATATTAGCCCTATACTGACCAATTTATTTATGTTGTTTTTTATTCTGCAGACCTTGCACTGGACCTGTGGCAACATCAGTCCCTTGTCTCTTGCACTGAGTGGAAGTATGAAATATCTACTAAACAGAACCTGGGTGCGATGAGGGATTGTCAACATAATAAAACACTAGGAGAGCGTTTGACAGTGGCAGGCCGTCCTCTAGGTGGGATGATGGTTGTTTTTCCCGAAGAGTTGTTAATCCTCAAAGCGCTCTCATCACAGGTTTCGGTGTAGAACCCAAGCTGTAATGCAAAACAAGAGTGACCTTTTTATTAGCTCTGCGGAAAGGACCCGACAAAAAAAAAGAGCGAAGGTCCTCCCACACTTCCTCCAGCGAGCTGCTAAGTGGATCATGTCACACACGTCATTAAAAAAACCAATCTGCCGCAGTGTGTGTGACACATCACAAAGCGAATCGAAACCACCACCACCAACACCACACCCGCCTCTCTGTTAATGGAATGAATTGCGGGAGATGGTTATTTTTCTTTTTCTTTTTCTTTTTCTTCTTCTTCTTCTTCTACTTTTTCTTCTTCTTCTTCTCTGTTTGCAGGGCATAATATTTGCGAGAACGTGCGGGGTGGCTGTGTGAGGCTTGTCCTCTCTGTGTGCAGGGCGTGTGTGGGCGGGCAAAGCGCCGGAGCTCCGCCTGATCCCTTACAATCTGTCCTAGGGAGTTAGCCCCCCGAAATGGAGGTGCGATAAGAATCTGAATGATGGAAGCAAAAGGGAGGCACCCCCACCCCCCTCCCACCCATCCCCAGAGTTAATTGGTCAATCCCTTCCTGCTGGATTTTTTCCCTTTGACTTTGAGAGATTGAATTAGCAGCGCTCAGAGGGAGCATCCCCAGATCGCTCTTAGGACGGACGTTGAAGAGATGAAAAAGGGGAAATACTTGAAGAAGGGAAAAAAGATGGATATTGGGGCCTTGTGCCTTACTGTTTTATGATGTCACTTTGAAACCCGGGAATGGCCCCTGCATGAAAGCTTCTTCAAATGTTTTGGGAAAAACAGTACACTTTAATAGGTCTGCTTCCGGCCTCATCGCTGATCGTTCTTGATAATATTGTTTTGCTGAGCGCTAGATAAAAGCGAATCAGATGGGAAAGGAAAGAGCCTTATCTGCTGCAAACTGTCTTCTAAATATTTCATCATGCGTCGCTTTTGATGGTTGTGGTCATATTTAATGATGGCTATTGGAAGCGCATGTGGTCTTCAGATCCTGGCAACCTCGCATAAAGCGCTTCCCTAATTGATACAAATATGCAGGGCTGTTGCTCGCGTACAAACCGTTTCACCTGACCGCTGCTGCATCGGCCAAATGGTAAATGGACGATTTCAGTAAGGAGCAGAGCATTCGTCTCAACTGTATCGACACATCCT
>OLKM01005538.1:0-16831 GCA_900291075.1 Melanogrammus aeglefinus | reverse complement strand
TGGGAAATTTCTCTTCCAAAAGACGAACGGATGGAAGCGTCGATAAGAGCAAGGTTGTGTGCAAGCTATGCCACAAGGAATTTGCATATCACCGCAGCACATCGAGCCTGAAGTATCACCTCAGTGCCAAACATATAGCGGCTAGCGTGGACGCTAGCCTGATTCCGGGTACCGGTACAACCCACACTCCACCAGTTGACTGGTTTGAGGACGAGGGTAACTAAGTCATCTCATCTCATCTTCAACCGCTTATCCGGGAACGGGTCGCTAAGTCCACGTCTGAAAAAATAACCAACGCCCTGGCTCACTGGGTTGCAATCGACTGTAGACCACTTGGAGTGTAGAAGATAAGGGCCGGCAGAAGTACTGCAGATTGCGTCGTCTGCCACAAACATACGAGCTGCCATGCAGAAAAAGACAGTAAACAAAAAGAGTCCAGCAGCTTTATGACAATGAAAAGGAAGAAAGGAGGATTTATTGTTGGAGAAAGCGAGTGGTGTTGGCCTGAACTGGGGATCATTGGACCTCGGTAAGGCAATTCAAATTATCTCGGTGTGACGCCACACTTTATTGACATGAAGTGGCGTCTTCACTCATTTGCCTTTAACCATGCAGAAAGACCACCACTAGGCCACTTTGCTGAACCGTGCAGAAGATTTTGAGTCTGTGGTAGAGGCCTGGGAAATCACACAAAAAGTCACCACAATCGGAACAGCAACAGTGCCCGAACCATTGGTCGCTGCAATGAGACAGCTCACATTCCAGCCCATGTTGCCGTCCGTGTTGCTCACGTGTGTTGCAGAGGACCATCACAGTTTGCCTTGCTGACAGCGGGTTCACAGCCACATTGGCAAGATGTCGTAAAATAGTGGGGACATTTTAAACATAGCCCCTCAACACAGACCGAACTGCACAAGGAGCAAGCACGACTAGAACCAAGACAAAGAGCCACTGATACAGGACTGTTTCCAAAACAAGGTGGAATTTCAACACTGTTTATGATCTCTCGTCTGCTAAAGCACCAAGAGCTGTGAAGGTTACTCTAGCCAAACAGAAAGCACAAGCTCACCATGTTAACTACAGCCAGAGTGGAGACAGACTGCCAGAGACTAGAGACCCTCCTTTAAACCATGCAGTAAAACCCACCAACTGTTTTTAAATGTATTGTACTGATGATATCAATTATCATTATGACTATAGTATAAAGTTGCTACTATTAATTGGCACAATAATTAATCACTTTCCTAAACTTTCCTCTGCAGATATGTGACTGAGCTCCTTGGGGTGTGAGACTTATGTCTCATGCTCTGTTGTGTTACCTGCTCTCAAGCCAACCTGTGACCCACACCATGAAAGTCTCAGATGTGACGACCCAGCCTATGTGGTGAGGTGTCAAGGGTGCCTTTAAAAAGGGACCTGTCTGAACGCCAAGATACACTCAACCATGGATGGCTCAGGGTGGCTACAGCACTCGACCCACGCTTTAAGGTAACATGTGAAATGGTCTTCTTTGTTTTTCTTTTCTGTTTTTCTTTTTGACCCCCTTTACCCTGCCCCCCCCCCCCTCTTCTTCCTCCCCCTCTTTCTTTCTATGGAACCATGTATGAAAATGAATTTCACCCATCTTTTTACTCTGATAAAATCTGTGGATGTGACAATAAACCTGATTCTGATTCTAATTCTTAAGGACCTAAAGTGTCTACCAGAGGAGAGCGAGGAGAGGGTTGGACCAGCATTGACGGCACTGCTGCGAAAAGAACCAGACAGAGCCACTCCAGAACCCACAGAGGAGCCAGCAAGGAAGAGGATCCTCCTGCTGTTTAATTCAGACTCGGAATCAGAGGATGAGGATGAAGAGGGGCCCAACGGGGCTCTGACCCGCTACAGGGCAGAGCCCACCATCAGTGAGACAGACTGCCCACTGCAGTGGTGGTCCACTCATGAGGGAGCCCATCCACAGCTTTCTGCCCTGGTCCGCAAGTATCTGGGCAGCCCTGCCACTTCTGTCCCTTGCGAAAGACTTTTCTCATTGGCAGGTCACATAGTTCAAAAGAAAAGGGCAGCCTTGAGCTCTGAAAATGTGAACAGGCTAGTTTGTCTCAGCAACTGGCTTGAAAGAGAAGTAGAAAGATAGTACATAGAGGTATCCCTGAGGCCCAACGGGCTTGTTGTTACTGAAATGTTGATCAAACAGTGGCCTAAGCAACAGAGAGATTTTATTTTTCATCAGGATATTGGGAGAATAGAAGGGATTGAGGTCAATCACTGGCACTTTTTTTAATTTTATTTTAAATGGTACATTTTATGTTGAACTATGTTGTATTACCAGGTTCAGGTTGTATTATGTTGTTGGTGCAACTGGCACTTTAGGTTGAACTCTTTATTGTTTTGGCCAAGGTTATTGGCAAAAATTGCACTGGTCTGTTGGACTTGAACAAAAATAAACTATTTTTGTTGCTTAAGCTTATGTATTCAGTCATTATTCAATGGTATATTAAAAATCCATGTGAAAAAAATTACTTCTCACTGTTCTCAGGTCAAATATTTATATGCGATTAAAATGTGAGTTTAATTTCGATTAATTAATTACAAAGCCTCTAATTAATTAGATTAATTTTTTTTAATCGAGTCCCAGCCCTAATATATATATATATATATATATATATATTATATATATATATATATATATATATATATATATATAATATAATATATATATATATGTTAACAAACACTAAAAATGTGTTAACAAACACTAAAATATATATATAGTGTGTGTGTGTGTGTGTGTGTATATATACATACACTTACATATATATACATACATACACAAACCTAATAGGCTACCTAATAAAGCGTTGGAACACGCAAGAATGGTAACCATAGCAACGCCGGTAGACAAACCCCGTGAAGCCCAACCCCTACGAGACCTCCTCGCGCTACGGCCACCGTGATATTATATATACAATTATATATATATATATATATATATATATATATATTTATATATATATATTAGGGATGCACCGAAATGAAAATTCTTGGCCGAAACCGAAAACCGAAAATGAGGAAACCAAGGCCGAAAACCGAAAACCGAAACACTGAAAGAAATTATGCCAATTATTAGTACCATTTAGGGTTGCTTTTTTTTTTGTTTTATCGTTTTATATATATGATAGTAGGTAGCCTATAGGTGTGTGTATGTATACACACACACACACACACACACACACCACACACACACACACACACACACACACACACACACACACACACACAGACACACACACACACCTAATAGATAGGCGACTACCCTCATAATTGGCGTTGGAAGCGGCGCGAAGACTGGTAACGCCATAGCCAACGCCGGTAAACACAAACCCTTGAAGCCCAACCCCTACGAGAGCTCCCCGCGCTCCTCGGCGCTACGGCCATCCGGAGGCGCCACAGAGCTTTTGGCCGTGATATTATCTATACAATTTATTATATCTATTATATATAGACACGTTATAAGAAAGCCGCTGTCAACCGAGAATGGTCGCTGCCAGACCGCTGTCCACCGAGTGTGAGAGGAGAGTTGACGGAGAAGATGGCGGTTGACCTAATTTCAAAGTTTATATACCGATTTGTATACTTGGTACTTACCGGTGTTATCACTCGGTGTGAAAATGTCCACCAACCGCGGCAACCCGTAGATGCCATTGCATTTATGAGCTATGACTGTGACTAACTTCATTGAAATCAAGGCATTCGAATTTTTTGCAAATCGTTATACGTGGGACCATTTCTCAGTCAGAACATTGAGAAAAACATCCACACCGCGAAACATATGGACGCTTTATCACAGACAAGCGTGGGCTAGGCCGCGCTTTTTTTGCTTGTCATCACAGTTTGTCTGTATTGCGGCCGTGTTGTTTCGGTGATAAAAGTATTTTCGGCCCAAAACCGAAAAATGCACTTTTGGGGCCATTTTTCGGTGGCCGAAAATTCGGTGCATCCCCTAATTTATTTGTAAATGTTTGCTGTTGTGGGCTTTCAGGAGGTCTGAGCATCAACTAATGGTTCTCTGACCCCCCAAGAACCCCTATATTTCACCCTGCTCTTCAACCATCAACGTCCTGTATACAGGGGACACTATCGGTATGTTTTGGGTTTATATTTATAATTAAAGATTTGAAGCATATGGATGGATTACAATATCCACCTTAACAACAAGGGTAGCCTTATATGATAATGAAAGTCATGAATGTGGTCATCACAGGTACTGAGATATAAGCTGAGTTATATAACTCTGACTTTGAACATTTATTTGTTAACTGTTTGGCACAATTGAGTAAAACTGACCTGAGAGTTTCCAGGTGTACAGTGTGGACTCCCCAGTCCAGCAGAGAGCAGCTTCACTCCTGAATCCTGCAGATCATTGGTACTCAGGTCCAGCTCTCTCAGACTAGAGGAGTTGGAGCTGAGAACTGAGGCCAGAGCTTCACAGCATCTCTCTGACAGACGACAGCCATTCAGCCTTTAGACACAATAAATAGAATATGTCAGGAACTGAGATAAAAACAACAGAAATCTTTAAGTTATTCCATAATGAAGAATGTTATCAGTTTACCAAAAATAATACTAAATAAGTAGATGTATACAGTTTCATTATATACAGTAGTCAATGTAAAATGTTAAATAGTTATTTAGTTGAGATTGAAAATGTTTCTTGAATGGATACTTCCATATCCTATTGTTCTGAATATTCTCTTATGTGTACTGTAATTCATTATACTTTAATAGGACAACAGAGATGTTTTGTATATTATTATAACTAGTATTTTAATTATGTTATGAGTATAATAGTAATTCTATTAATAATAATTCAACCTACAGAGATTTTTTGCATATTATTTTAACCTTTTATTCCAGTTATATTTATATTGTGTAGTGTGTATTGTAATACGTGTTATTAGTGACCCTACAGAGATGTTTTAGAGGCTTTGACCACTGGCAGCAGCCTCAGAAGACCCTCCTCTGAAGCAGAGTATTTTTTTCAGGTCCAAACACATTCCAGCTCCTCTTCTGATGTGCAGTAGGAATGAAGGCCAAGAGCTGACCACTGAGCAGGAGAGAGTGATGCTGTGGAGAGACTCTCCTGATGTCAGGGACTGTTTGATCTCCTCCACTAGAGAACGCGGTCGTAGTGTCAGACTCATTTCAGACAGTAGGAAAAGATTGATGCTTCTCTCTGGAGAGAGATCTCCATCTAATCTTCTCCTTGATGTAAGACACTGTTTTTGTATTGGTCAGGGAGCTAGTTCCTGTCTGTCCCAAGGTAAACCACGTAGGAACCATCTGATTGGTCTCCAGAGAGAGGCCCAGGAGGAAGCGGAGGAACAAGTTCCAGTTGTCCGCTTATCTCACTCTGTAAGGCCTTTGTCCACAGCACTCTGGTAGAGGAGGTGGAGGAGTTTATTCTTTCCGAGGGTGGTGGTGGTTTCTTCTGAGAGCAGATTGGCACAATCGTTGATGAATGAGAAGGACAGAATAGCACATAAAGTCAGCCTCAGAGACCACTCTCTGGAGCTCAGATTGTACCAAAGCAGAAACACCTTGTCCTGGTACATCACGCGCATCTCCCTCCTTTAAAGATCTGGGTGAAACACTCCTGAGTACACTGAGGCTTCTTTGATATCGATGTCACACTCTGGCAGGTCTTTCCTCGTGTAAGAAGATCAGGTTGCCTTTCCTCCCAGCTGGTTAAAAGCCAGTTTTCCCAAAGAAAACAATAATCTTTCTGTTCTCCTGTGTGACCCCCAGTATTGATCCGTTTTCAGCTCTCCATTGATAACTTCCTGTCCCCTTGTATCGACTGGACCCCTAAGGAAGTAGCTGTACATTCTGTAGTCTACGGTTCTTGGGCATCTCTTTCTATTTGTGGATTTTTTTTTAAAGATGTCCTCCAGAACTGTAGCAGTGATCCACAGAGAGAGTGACTGGGATGTGACACATGATTGTGGTGGCTTCGTGAATTCTTGACGTGAGAGATGATTGTGTTGGCCAGCGTCTCTCTCTCTGAATCTTTTTCCTGAAGTACTCCTCCCTTCTGTTGGGTCGGTGAACCCCTCACCTCTGTCACCATGTCAACACACTCAGCAGGGATCTGAATAGGCTGCCGCAGGGCGTGTGGTTATCCAGATGCGAGCGGAGGGAAGCAGGTTGCCCCTGATGAGGTTTGTCAGCAGCACGTCCACCGAGGACGGCTCTTTGACATCAGTCCAGGTCTGGTTGTTCTGGAAGTTCAGAGGAAGTCGACACTCATCCAGACCATCCAAGATTGAAAGAGAACTTTTGAACCGTTCATATCTGCAGATTCCTGCTCTTTGGTCACAATAAAGAAGTGATGAAGAAGTTCCACCAAGCTATACTCTTTCTCTTTCAGTAAATTCAGCTCCCTGAAAGTTAAGAGAAATGTGAATGTGTATGTTCGTGTTGGCTTTGTCTTCAGCCCAGTCCAGAGGTGAACTTTTTGTTTAAGATTGTTTTACCAATGCCGGCCACTCCAGTTGTCACTATTTGTTCTGATTGGTTGATCTCGTCCAGGTAAAGGTTTAAAGAGTTCTTCACATTTGATGGTGTTTCTTCCTTGGCTGGATTCCTGGAAGCTGTTTCAATCAGTTCTGACCTCATGCTCCTGGTTGACCTTCTCCACTGCCTCTCCTCTGTGATGTAGAGCTGCTGGTGTAGAAGTCATTCAGACCCGTTTGATTTCCTGCTTTAGGGATTCCCTCAGACACACACTTGAACTTCTTCTTCAAATGAGACTTGATTTTATGTTGGCACTCAACAGCAGCAGATCCTACATGAGAATGAAGAGAAGACATCAGATAGTGGATGGTGAAATCACTTGAAGCATGTTAATATTTCCTGTAAAATGATCAACTTCATAATATTTACTGAATTCATTACTTGTGGTTCGAGAAGCTGGTCGTGACAAGGAATGGATACATATTTTTTTATTTTTTGTTTGTTATTTACACAGAAAAATCATTGTTTAATGGTAAATAACATGATTAGTGAATCAGTGTAAATTAACTTTCATATGCTGAATATAAACAAGATAGTGCTTCCACTTATTCCACTTATAGTTATTCTGCTGTTGATTTTGCCATTATTGTGTAACATTCTTTATACCTGATGGATGCACCATAACCTTTCATATCTGGATCAAACCATTTAACTTCATACCCAACAATTAACCCCTACATATATGGACCAAAACCATTAACCTGGAACCCCCCACATAACCTACATAACAATCAAACCATTTAACGTGATACCCCCACAATAACCCTACATATCTGGATCAAACCATTAAACCTGATTGACCGACAATAACCGTTCATATCTGGATCAAACCATTGAACGTCCAAGAAGAAAGATATCTCCACATTGATGAATTATAAATGAAGAAATCCCTTAACACTAAATTAGACTACGTCATTTAGTCTGAAAAGAACAAATAAGAGTCTCATACTACTCTATATATACATATTCATTCTGTCTTCAAGAGTCTTCCGCGGTTAAAAATAATAGTTTACCCTGTCTTCAAAATAAGAGTCTCTTACCGCCCCACAGTGTGTGGGCTAGTTCCTCCTGGTTCATCTCCATCAGGCAGAGCTTTGTGATGTCCACCACTCCCTCTATGGCGCGCCTCCTCTGCTCCTCCTTCTTACCATCCACCTCCTCCTCCTCCCTCTGACTCTCTGAGCATTGTGGGTAATCTGAGAAGAGATCCCTCCAGAGCTTCTTCAACTCCTTGTCTAGGAAAGCGTGTGCGTCTCTCTCAGCCCTCTGGAACAGAACAAACATCAAGGAGAACTTTACTCTGAACTCACTGAGGACATCAGAAGCATCTGTCCTGGATTCACGTCCGCTGGTCTAAAGCCTGGAGACTATGAGCACCACAAGAGATGCTTTCTGATGTTCATGGAGAGCTGAGGTCAGATGTCTTGGTGGACATTTACACACCTTGATCAGCTCTGTTTGATGCTGCTGTACAAACTGAGCACTGGTAACCTTTGACCTCTGCTGGGGTTGTCTGTGAAGCGAACACACACAGTTAACATAAACACATACAGTAAACATACAAGAGGGAAGGGAGAGAGAGAGAGAGAGAGAGACCGATTCCCCCCGTCTCGGATTCATAGTCAACCACATCACTGAAACAGTCTTATCCCTCCTCTCCTTCACACCACTTCTGACGGGACACTGTTTAAATCCTCACCTCTCCTCAATAGACTGATTTCCTTCTTTAAAGTTTAAAGGTTGTTCCATAGAGCGGTCACTCTTCATGGAGACACAGCTGGGTCCAGGGGAGTCTGCTCTCTGCTGCTGGACTCTTCTACAAAAATAATAACCAGGATTTATGGTTGTTTGATAGATGCAGTGTTTTTATAATCTCTGATATATACTCACTTTGGTTCAAAAGAGTTCATTCTTTCCATAAACCAGTCACTCTTCATGGAGACACTGCTGGGTCCAGGGGAGTCTGCTCTCTCCTGCTGGTCTGGCCTTCAACACACACACACACACACACACACACAACACACACACACACACAACACACACACCACACACCACACACACACACCACACACACACAACACACACACACACACACACACACACACACAGCTGTTACCCAGACTAATGATGGAGTCATATTGTATCACTGCTGAGCTCTGAGTTGGACAACAGTCACAGACAGAGAGATCCTCTTCTTACCTCTTAGCTTTGCTCTGGCGGCCATGTTCCCCAGACAGAGTGGTCTTAGAGGTAGGACCCCCCTCCTCTCTCTCCTCATCCATAGAAGACTGGAGACCTGGACACAAACACAACTCCATACTGTTTCTGTGGATTGTATTTGGTACCAGATGGGAAATTCTTGTGGAAAAGACACACACACACACACACACACACACACACACACACACACACACACACACACACACACACACACACACACACACACACACACACGTACACGCACACGCACACACACACACACACACACACACACACACACACACACAATCACTATCTATGTCTAGATCTACACACTCTATCACTATCTATGTCTAGATCTGCACTCTATCACTATCTATGTCTAGATCTACACACTCTATCACTATCTATGTCTAGACCTACACACTCTATCACTATCTATGTCTAGATCTACACACTCTCACTATCTATGTCTAGACCTACACACTCTATCACTATCTATGTCTAGATCTACACACTCTTTCACTATCTATGTCTAGACCTACACACTATATCACTATCTATGTCTAGATCTACACACTATCACTATCTATGTCTAGATCTACACACTCTATCACTATCTATGTCTAGATCTACGCACTCTATCACTATCTACCACGAACTGAAGGTCTACCCAGCCCAAGAGACAATAACCCGTTGTTAACTCTCCATGGGGAGATTAAGTAAGAGCTGGGACATACTGAATACAAAGTGGGGATCCATATTAAGGTATGAATACCCACATCATCTATTATTGCTATCAAATAAAAATGAACCATTCACAAAGTAAAAATATTAATAATTCATATTTGCATTTTTGAAGTAAATGCAAGGACTCCCGTTCCCCCCTTTCATCTGCCGGAGGATACGGTCTGACCACGACAGACTGCCCACCTGTGAGCAGTTGATAACGCAGTGTCCTTTCAGAGATGGCCGACTGTGATTAGTGTGGGAGGAAATGTCTCTCCCTCACAACGGGAACCACTGAAACGTCTCTTACACAGAGTGAGTCACTGGCATCAAGAGTGCAAAGTTCAGGGTCCTGAACCGTTATCAACGCTCATAAAACCAACAATAAGGCACTTATGTTACCAATAACCCTCCACGACACACTACACGCATACAGTCCAAGAGATGGTCACAACTCGTCCTTTCTGCACAAAACAGGGAATGTTTGAATCCAAACCGTTTTCCATTGGAATCCAATGTGAGTTCTGTTCCCTTTCTGGACCAGAGGTTCCTTATGAAAACACCCCCAACACAGTGAGACTAGTTATTGATGTTTCTGACCCATATTCCTTTATTCAGACAGATTTTCTCTCTGAGATCAATATCTATTTTACAGCAGAAACCTGGGAACACTTAACTTGGACTGGACACTGATTAATTTAGAATATATCAATACAGTGAGAAGATATGACCAATAATCTTAAGAAAACGTGAAATTTAGAAAACTGTACCTTAGCCTCTCTTTGATGAAAACGTGTTCTGCCCCGTGTCGCATGAAAATATAAAAGCAGAAAAGGATGGAAAGTAAGATCCGTTGAATGAAGAGATTCAGGTGTTTGCCAAAACACAAAGGAAGTGTTCTGAACCGAGACAGAACGTTAACACGGTTCAAAAGTTTCTGAGAATAAAGATTGAGCTGCTGGGCTTCTCATTGAAGACCGATCGAATGAACAACATCTAACTACACCTAAAACCTTTATGATGGTCAGGGCTGGGCTTCACCAGAATACAAACCAATAACTGTATCAAGTGATAAGATAAGATGGAGCAAAGGTTTGAGGAGGTCAATATAAAGCCATAAAACCACCATGTCTCAGTAATGATGTTCAAGGTTAAAACAGCGGAACTAAAGTTACGTCAAGGGTATTAAGTTCTGCTGTACTTTGAATTGTCTGCTGTGAACTCATGTGACTCCCAGCAAATGAAAATACAGTCTGATGAAAAGCTAAGGAAACATTTTTATTACTTTGAAGGAGAAAACGAGTAAAGACTTTTCAGAGTTAGGAAACAGACAAGACAACACACCAAAAAAAAAATAGTAAAGATATCTTATCCACGCTGTCAGAAACACCTCAGAGTCAGAGCTGTCAGTAAAACCATCAATCATTAACTAACTGATTACTGGTTTACCAGTACAATCTCCACACACACACACACACACACACACACACACACACACACACACACACACACACACACACACACACACACACACACACACACACACACACACACACACACACACACACACACACACCTTCTGTTTGATACATTGCACAACTTGAACAAATACTCAATATGAGCCTCCAGATACACTATGATATATCTCCAGCATAGATGAATAGACAGACAGACAGGCAGGTTGGCAGAAAGAGGGGGGAGCCCTAAGCCCTCTATAGGACAAGGAAACCCTCCACTAAAACCCAGAGGGAAGGAACTCAGGGACAGAGCCCAGCAGAGTGATCCTCCATCACCTGAGGCTGGTATCTTGACCACAGTCTTTAGAAAAGAAACCCTCTCTCTTTGTGCCCAGGCTATAAGTGCTGTTATGGTTCATGATTTGACGTTGAGTCAACACTGGTGGGTTTATTAGGCTTATCTCCCAGACTAAATGTGTTTGAGTACGAGTCCGCAGAAGACTCTTAACAGAACAGCTGATCAAAAGAAATAAAGAGAACAAGATATCGATGGAGAGATTATCTATATAGGGAGTTAAACCAAAGAACAACACCTCCAACAGCATGGCAGCAGTTATAACCTAGTATACCAAACCTTAGATATTCAAATATGTATTCTAACGGTCAATCAGTTGACATTTATTTTTTGAAACAGTTGAGACATTCAATAACTTATCAAAGGAAAATAAGTTGTTCTCTTTATTTCAAGAATTTTCAAGACACAGAAATAGAACCTGACAAATATTTTATTTAGTCTTTTGATAGCATCTTCTCACAATCTCCACATTTCGAATCAAAGGACTAATGCAACGTCAACACATACATCAGCTCATAATGATGTTCATTGATTATATTATAAAGTAAATGTTTACTTCTACGCTTTTACACTTTCAAGCTATTACGGCACTAATTCCATGCATATATATCTTCTGTGTGTTTGTAAACAAAATGCAGAACTGGCTAGCTACCACAGACAAGCTCTGTGCTAAAGCATTCAGAACCTTCCCTTTTTAGGATTACATGAGAATCAGTAGCTGCATTCTCCAATGAGACCAACCTAGTTTTTACAAGTTGGTTTCACCCTTGTTGTACTGTAGAACTTGCGCAACTTTTTCTCTCCTTCTGTCGGACCTGCGAACAATAGATACAAGAAGGATAATAAAAGTTGTGTAAAAGACATAGAGCTCATTTCCCTCCTCAGTCATACTTCTAGGTGGAGCTTAGTACTTGAGAGATTTTCCCAAAAAGGAAGCTTCAACCTGTTACTGTTCCAAACTATGAATCATGTCAGACATTCAAAGAAGTTGACTGAAAAATAGGATCTTCTTTGAGAGTTGTATGTCACACTTATGTGTTATGTCACAGAAGTTGGGCCATGCATGCAGATTGTAAGAAGGTCCTGGTTATGGATCTCTAGACTAGACACCAACCTGTGAAACAGATGAAGTTAAGATGTTCCCCACAAAAGCGTTGCCTCCATGTGGAACGTTCTGAGCTGGAAATGCCCCCACAGGGGCTGGACTCTTGTGAGGCCTCGTCCCACTGGGTGAAGTCCATTGGGTCACCGGACATCCAAAACCAAGAGCTTCCTTGAATAGACCTACAGACATGGAAAGAGTTTAAAGTGATACCTGGGTGGAATAGCAAAGACAAATATTGAACTTGGCTTATTTTCATGGTAATTGATAGAAGACTAAGTGAGCGGATGGACAGACAGATGATCATAAGGACAGACTTTTTGGCTTGAAAGACACTTCAGGCTCAGTTATGGTTCCACTTTGACGCAAAGTAACGACCACGCAGATACTTCGACGCAGTCGTGAACCTCTTTTGGTTCAGAGTCGGGTTTTAGTGAGCGGACCAATCACAGCCCTTCCTGCTGCGTCGCCTCGACGTAAGTTTACACTTTTTGGGAGGCGCACGTCAGGCCCTTGCGGTGGACGCAAGGAGGGTCTGCAAGGGCGTAATTGGTCCGTAAACCCCCTTGCGTTGCATTAACGTCGACCATAACTGAGCTGTAAGGCCTGGCCAGTACCTGCGCAGGCCCACCCAGAGATGGCTGGTTAGTGGGAAGGGGGCACGAGCCACCAGATCGTCAACTATCTTCTGCTCCGTTGGGCCCCTTAGAATCAGCAGGTCCCAGTGATAGTCTCTGCAGTAGAACAGGGCGTCTGACCAGCACAGCCGCTTCCCCACCAGGGTGACGTTCATCCCCACCCCCGGAGTGCTGATGGAGGGTGGAGGGGGGGCCAACTCTAGGGACCCAAAAGAAAGCGTTGGGGTGAGGGATTTCCACTCTTAGCCCTGTAACTGTACATTAAGGGAACTTTGAGCAAGACAACTAATCCCTCCCTAATATTCTACTAAATATCCCATTTCATGCTTTTTTGGGGTAATAATTGCATTTGGGGATACAAGTAGAATAGGGTTACATGCATGATGCATGTATGTTAGAAATACCCCTATATTATTGTGAAACCGATTTCAGTGTCTCTCTCGGTGGGCAAGAATACTCTGGTTTAGCAGACGTAAAACATGCATTCAGTACATACATCAAATAACTGCCTAAAGTAAACGGAAAAGTCGAAAGAGCCTTTTAAATGTTTAAAATTGTTATTAGGAACACTAAATTAATCACTTATCAGTGTCGAAGGTTAAGAAACACTTTATTTGCGGCAAAACTAAATCTTCAGACAGTTGACTACACATTAATTTTTCTCCAAACATAAAGGGACGGTCACAGTCAAATCTCCACACTTGAACTCCACTGATGTGAAGGGCTATGAGGTTTCTTCCACCATGCATGTGAAAACAGACAGCAGACACTTCTGCTTCGTCTGCAGTGGCTACTGGTTAGCAGCCAGCATGGCTCCCGATTGGCTATCATCTTTCCCACACGACAACCCTTACACACTCAACTTTGTAACTTCTTCAAAACAAACATAATATAGTTACGATATACTATGCATGTCATCTATATACAGTATGTTACATATTTCTAATGCAATAAAAATCACGTTTAGCATGAACACGTGGATGATGTAAGCAATAGGCTACATTTTAATTTGCCAAAACGTCTCCCAATGACAGTCTCAGTACAGTCGCTTTGCATAATAATAAACAGGGATGAGTTCGCACACTGCAAGGGTATAACCAGAAACCGTGTTACCTTAACCCACTGTTTCATCTATACACCCATCCCCACACCAATGAGGCCATGGATTGAGTGAATGGGTTTCTACCTCCGTACACTTTGACCTCACACAACGCCAAGTATGTGGAGTTGAAGGGCTTGTAGAAGTTGACATACATTCCTTCCATTCCCCAGCAATGGACAGTCTGAGTCAAGCCGTCGGGGACATCGTGGATGATGGCACACCTGAGGGACAGAGAGCAAGAGAGAAGATACAGTCGCCCGGTGAAGGTAGGCATCAGAAAACAAAATCAAACTCGTTCATTAATACATTTTTTAACGTGGTTATATGTAGCCTATTGTACGATCTTTAACGTAGAAATCAACCCCACTTTAACACTGCAACTAAAATAGGACTGCCGTTTAGAGAAAAACGGTTTTAATTGACAGCAGGCAAGTTAAAAAGGATCAGAGAGTGTTTCCAGGGGATTAAAACGTAGTCGGAAGTTGCACTCACCTCGGGTTCTCGTTGCCGTTGTTCACCAGTGAATTGCCAATGTGTATTTCCACGCCGTCGAGCCTCTCTCTAAATTCATTCCTATTAGTGATCTCGATCACTGACACCCTGTACACACCGTCCAGCTGGAGCCTCCACCAAGGATTGTCCGTCTGATAGGTGTGAGTGCAGCTGTGGCCCCAAAGAGGGACGCAGCTCCCATCGATGGCCCGTCCAGCGCTCCCGCTCGAGTAGGTTGAAGACTGAACGGCCACGCCTCTCAGCGGCACGTCAATGGATGCAGCTTGGGAGCGAGTGAAACCGGAGCAGAGTTGTGTTTATGGTTCAAAAGCGCATGAACATTCTTGTATGTTTGGATAACTTGCTTCAGCCCCACATGTAAATACCTGAACATCCAGGTGACTCCCGCAGGTGGATGAGAACACCTGGTGGTGCATGAGACAATACATGATCGGTAAAACCAGGACAGGGTGTTCTGTGATTGGAAGATAATCTACGAGGCGGCGGGGGGGGGGGGGGGGGGGTACCATTACCAACCATGAATAGATATGATTCACGTTCACTAAGGTAAATGAATCAGAAAAAAATCCAAAAGGCATTGCTGCAGTATTTTTATATATTTATCTATAATTATACAATCATTTTTGTAAGGCTGATTGCAGTAGACTAGTCATTTTGCAGTGGGGCTGACACATTATGCATTTGAAACTAGAAACATTGATGACCAATAAATAAGTTTATAAATAATTGTACAAAGTCAACTATTGTAACAATCTAAGATTACAATTTAAAGGAATAGATCCAATACCACCTATCATAAAATGACGACAGAGGAGGTACTGCCTCATCTCATCCTGCAATGGCACTGCCAGTAAACAGAATGAATAGATTTGAATAATTTAGATATAAATGTTACTGTTGTTATTCGTCGTCGTTTAAGCAGTCACAGTGACACAAAATCACAAAAAATAGAACTGTTAAACATATCTTTCAATTATGTGGCTGGTTAATTAAAATCAATTCAATAAAAGTTGACTCAATGATAAATAGAGACGTGATGTGTGGATTACCTACCAATGAAACTACAGATGAGACGACTGGACCCCATGGTTCTGCAGAAACAAAATCCTCAGTGACTTACTTATTGATGATCCTAGCCTCTAGATACACATCCCCCTATGGAATAATCACATCAAAGTGAAAAGAATAGCTTGTTTAAATGTTACAACTAATTAGCCTATATCATATTACTATAATCTGTGGAGTTCAACCGATGAAGAGGTCGCGAGTACAGAGGTGCCGGAGATCCGATTAACGTTGTGCCTCCAGTTTGAAGATGATACTCACTTGCAGAATACTGCCTTCCTTCTGGGATGTGTGAAGCATTTACATCTATTGTCAATGACAAGATTTGCCTTAATTCAAACAAAGGTTCTCATTTGCAAATCCATCCGCTGTTGGGCAGCCTATTTCAAGCATATTGTGGGAAAGAGGGAGTTTACATGAGCTTCATTGGGAAGGCGTGGAGGGCAGTGCTTGGTGAGGACATCAGTTGATCCGGTACGTCTAGGGGACAAAAGGTCATGGAATGAACGCACGCAACGCACCACAGCCACTGACGCTGGCACGCAGGCATCTGGATGAAACTCAACAAAACTGGCTCTAAATACAACAATAGAAAATAGTGTTGGATCTTCTGTCATGGAAATGGGGCCGAGTAAAACACTATATGCTCACAACAAAGGGATAGTTGAAAATACCCATTGTTGTGGCTGAGGCTTTCCTTATTCAAATCGCGGTCATGTTGGCTCACGTTCTTAAAACTAAATTTGATTTTATTAGTTCGACCCCAATCACAGTTACAAAAGGGTTTTACAGGCAATGTAGTTATGACCCGTTTGATGCTAATTCTTCAGCGGGAAAATAAATGGTGCTGCCATTTGTGATCTGTGGTCAACTGTGTCGAAGGCAGCACTGAGGGCGAGCATCACTAGCATGGAGTTTTGATTTAGTTACTATCTAACAAATAGCGGGACTAATCCTTAGGATTTAAACTGCGTCACACGCTCTAAGAAGGGATGAACAGAGGTCAATGAGACGAAGGGAAATATACAAAGTGGGAACAAAACTAAAACTGTGGAGTCCAAACAAGTATAAAAGATATTGAAAATTAGTTTCAATAGG
>OLKM01005537.1:0-16834 GCA_900291075.1 Melanogrammus aeglefinus | reverse complement strand
AGGTCCCTAACCAGGTCAGAGGTCATTACCCCAAGGTCCCTAACCAGGTCAGAGGACACTACCCTAGGGACCTTGCCAGGTCAGAAGTCACAGAGAGATGAATGCCAACAGGTCGTTTGGCCAGTGAGACGGACGTGAGATCCTCATGTTCTGATACCTTCTGACTACCTGGTGGGCTGCAGGTCCATTGCTGATTGGCTGAAGGCTCCTGACACCATGTTCCTGTTGGACTTCATCAAGCCTGAGTTCCTTCTGCTGCGGGTGAGAGAGAGAAAGAGAGAAGGAGAAGGGGGGGTGGGGGGAGGGAGAAGGAGAAGGAGGAGGGAGGGAGAGAGAGAGAGAGAGAGAGAGAGAGAGAGAGAGAGAGAGAGAGAGAGAGAGAGAGAGAGAGAGAGAGAGAGAAGAGAGAGAGAGAGAGAGAGAGAGAGAGAGAGAGAGAGGGAGAGAGGGAGAGAATAACGTGTTTGTGTGTTCAGTCTCTCGCCAGGTGTATCATCATGTGGGATGAGATTCTCCCTGACGCTGACTGGGTCCGCGGTAATGTTCCCCAGGTACACACACCTGACTCGCACATACACACACACCTGAAACACAGTCACACCTGACCACACGCACACACTGTCACACCTGGGTAAGTGTGGATTTCTCTTCAGATCATTACGGACCATATTGAAGGCACAGGTGTAGCAGAAGACCTTACCCTGGAAACAATGTCGTAAGTATCCCTCACACACTCATTCGCTCTCATTCTATCTCTGTCTATCTCTCTCGTCAGTCATTCCTGTGCTCGCTCTTCCAGACAAGCTCATGATTATATCATCGCGGGGGCGTGTCTGGCCGTGGGGTTCCGCTTCGCCGGCTCCTCCAGCGCCGAGGCCTTCAAGTGTCTCTACAGCTGCTGCAGGAGCTTCATGAACACCCTGTGTGCCTCCACTCCTGCTGTGGTGAGCTCAACCCGGCGCTTGCCCCTTCACAACCCTGGCCCTAACCCAGTCACAACCCGGGCCCTAACCCAGTCACAACCCGCCCCTAACCCCGTCACAACCCGGCCCTAACCCGGTCCTAACCCGGTCCTAACCCGGTCCTAACCCGGTCACAACCCGGTCACAACCCGGTCACAACCCGGCGCTAACCCCTTCACAACCCAGCCCTAACCCCGTCACAACCCGAGCTCTAACCCCGTCACAACCCGGGCCCAACCCCGTCACAACCCGGCCCTAACCCTGTCACAACCCGGCCCTAACCCTGTCACAACCCGGCCCTAACCCTGTCAAAACCCTGTCGTCATAGCGATAATCATAATGTATAATGCCGTTGTTATCAATCCAATCCTCCCAGCAGAGCTGTTTGTTAGGGTTAGTTGTTGTTCTTAACTAGTTGTTCTTCTACCAGACGGGTCAATATAACCTCCAGACGTGTCTGTCAATGGTGCTGCTAGCCCTCTCCATGGTGATGTGTGGTTCTGGAGACCTGAAGGTTCTCCAGGTGTGTCGGTTCCTCCACAAGCGGACGGGAGGAGAGATGAACTATGGGTTCCACATGGCACACCACATGGCCCTGGGCATGCTGTTCTTAGGGCGGGGCCGGTACTACAAACTACCACCATAAACTACACACTATACTACACACTTTAAACTACACACTACACCACATGGCCCTGGGCCTGCTGATCTTAGGGCGAAGCCGGTACAACAAACTACCACCATAAACTACATACTATACTACACACTATACACCACATGGCCCTGGGCCTGCTGATCTTAGGGCGGGGCCAGTACTACAAATTACCACCATAAACTACACACTATACTACACAATTTAAACTACACACTATACACCACATGGCCCTGGGCATGCTGTTCTTAGGGCGGGGCCGGTACTACAAACTACCACCATAAACTACACACTATACTACACACTTTAAACTACACACTACACCACATGGCCCTGGGCCTGCTGATCTTAGGGCGGGGCCGGTACTACAAACTACCACCATAAACTAAACACTATAAACTACGCACTATACTATAAACTATATACTATCCTATAAACTACACACTATACTATAAAAGACATACTATATACTATGTTATAAACTACACACTATACTATCCTATAAACTACACACTATACTATAAAAGACATACTATGTACTATATTATAAACTACACACTACTATAAACGACACACTATATACTATCCTATAAACTACACACTACTATAAACGACACACTATACTATAAAATACATACTATACATTATAAACTACACACTATACTATAAACGACACACTATATACTATCCTATAAACTACACACTACTATAAACGACACACTATACTATAAAATACATACTATATATTATATTATAAACTACACACTATATACTATCCTATAAACTACACTACTATAAAATACATACTACCGTATATACTATATTATAAACTACACTATACTATAAACTACACACTGTATACTTTATTATGTAAGACACTATACTATAACCTAGATACTATACTATAAACGACACACTATACTATTAACTACATACTTGTTTGTGTCTGTAGGTTGTCTCTGAACACGTCCAACTCGGCGATCGCTGCTCTGCTGTGCGCGCTGTACCCCCACTACCCCGCCCACAGCACGGACAACAGGTAACACACACAACAGGTAACACACTGACACACAACAGGTAGCACTGACACGCGCACAGCTCACAACACGGACAACAAGTAACTCACTCACTCACTCACTCACTGACACAGAGCTCACAGCACGAGGTAACACGCTGACATACACACCGCTCAATTGTAATGTGCTGTTGAGCACTGAGCTGCTCAGGGGCCTCATTACAGAAAAAATCCTAACTTCTCATCCTAACTTAAGTTAGGGAATCAAAGATAGGAAAAATCCTAATTTCCTATTACAGAAGTAGTCCCTAACCTATTGGCTGTTTCCTATTTTATTTTTGGCATCCTATCTTATCTTAATTTAGGTAATCCTAACTGTTCTTTCAATCAGATTTTTCGATCGGCAATCGTCAGGTTATGTCTGTTTCTGCACTCAGAGTGTGCATGACATGTATAGAATGAGATACTTTTAATGTTAACAGAGACTGTTGAGGATCTTTGTTAATGACGGCAAGTTAGTAGCACTAGTACGGTCAGGGCGGGTATTGGTACAGAGAACAAGAAGAGGTAGTACTAAAGTAGTAAAGCAATTCTTCCACCAAATTCAAAATTAAATGTCTTCGCAGGTGATAAAATAAAATTTAAATACAAAGGTAACAAATCATTATGCGGTCTCGGTAGCCTTTCAGCCATCACATTTCTGTTGTGATGTTCCTCGTCTTCATTGTCATACAGACCCACTAGCAGTGCTGCTACCATTTTTCTTCTGTTATTTTTGAATTTAGGAAAAGGTGTATTAATGGCCACCTAATTTAGGGATCCTAACTTAAGAAATTAGGATAGTTCTGTAATGGCTAAATTCCTATCTTAAGATAAGATAGGATTTCTTCCAAAGTTAAGTTAGGAAACCTCCTTCTGTAATATCAAAACCCCTAAATGCCTTCCTATCTCAAGATAGGGTAGGGTTTCAGAGTTGGGAAGTTTCTGTAATGAGGCCCCTGATCTTCCAGCCATATCTCATCATGAAGCTCTAACATCTCTCCAGGTATCACCTGCAGGCACTGCGCCACCTGGTGGTCCTCGCGGTCCAGCCACGCTCTGTCCAGGTACTCACCTGCAGGCACTGCGCCACCTGGTGGTCCTCGCGGTCCAGCCACGCCTCCTGGTCCCCGTTGACGTGGACACCCTGAAGCCCTGCTATGCCCTGCTGGACCTCACCTACAAGGTACCTGACCCTAGCCATAAGCCTGCTGGACCTCACCTACAAGGTCCATGACCCTGGTACCTGACCCTGGTACCCTGTTACCCTGGTACCCTGAACCTAACCCTTTCACTTCCTGTTCCAGGAGAGCCCGTGGTACGAGGAGACGACGGTGGAGGTCATGGCCCCCGCCCTGCTGCCAGAACTACATCTGCTCAAGCAGGTCCCCTTACACCTTAGATTACTTTACCCTCCCCCTTACTTCACACCTTAGATTACCTTACCCTCCCCCTTACACCTTAGATTACCTTATCCTCCCCCTTACTTCACACTTTAGATTACCTTACACTCCTCCTTACCTTACACCTTACCCTACCCCTTACTGTACACCTTAGATTACTTAGCCTACCCCTTACCTTACACCTTAGATTACCTTACACTCCTCCTTACCTTACACCTTACCCTACCCCTTACTGTACACCTTAGATTACTTTACCCTCCCCCTTAATTTACACTTTACCTTAAACCTTAGATTACCTTATCCTCCCCCTTACCCTCCCCCTTACCTTACACTTTACCCTCCCCCTTACCTTACACCCTACACCTTACCCTACCCCTTAACTTACACCTTACTTCTTACCTTACACCTCTAGGTGGTTCTTTCCTGTTGTTGACTGGTGTTTACTGGTTCTTTTCTGTTGTTGACTGTTTACTGGTTGTTGACTGGTGTTTACTGGTTCTTTTCTGTTGTTGACTGGTGTTTACTGGTTCTTTTCTGTTGTTGACTGGTATTTACTGGTTGTTGACCGGTGTTTGTGTTTGCAGGTAAAGGTGAAAGGTCCTCGCTACTGGGAGCTCTCCATTGATCTCAGCAAAGACAAACAGCACCTCAGGTAGTAAACGGGTAGTTAACGGGTAGTAAACGGGTAGTGAACTATGAGGGCGTAACGGGGGTCTCTCATTGGTCAGGTCCATCCTGTCCCGGGACGGGGTCCTGTACGTGAAGCTGCGGGCCGGCCGCCTGCCCTACAAGGAGGATCCTCAGGGCTGGAGGAGCCTCCTGTCCTCGAAGGTCCACCAGCACAGCTCCAAGCTGCAGGCATTCAAGGTACCACCCTGACCCCACCCAGACCCTGACCCCACCCAGACCCTGACCCCCAACCGGACCCCCACCCAGACCGCCTGAAACAAAGAAATAGAGATGCATTTTGCGTCTCGCGTTCTATTACATCGCGATTTCGGTTTGAATGTGACTCGTGGTTCAGCCTGACCATGCCCCCTGACCCTGAGCTGTGGTCCACAGCCGGAAGACATCTCCAACTTCACGTCGGACGCCGCCCTCCTCTCCTTCTCTGAGCTCTTCTGTAAAGACTCCACCGGAACCAGACAGGTGACTTCACACTGCTCCACCCGAGCCCCTTTACTTCACCAGCAAGATCAGCTGACCTCCTCCACCAGGAGCTTACCACCTCCTCCTCCTCCTCCTCCTCCTCCTTCCTCCTCCTCCTCCTCCTCCTCTTCCTCCTCCTCCTCCTCCTCTTAGCTTACCTCCTCCTCCTCCTCCTCCTCCTCCTCCTCCTCCTCCTCCTCCTCCTCCACCAGTAGCTTACCTCCTCCCCCTCTAGCTTACCTCCACTTTTAGCTTACCTCCTCCTCCACCAGAAGCTTACCTCCTCCCCCTCTAGCTTACCTTTAGCTTACCACTTCCTCCTCCTCCTCCTCCACCAGTAGCTTACCTCCACCACCTTCGAAATCTCACACTGTGATATCTTTCTCTTTAACTGTACCTCACTTTACCTCTCTCACTCTTTGTGTGTGTGTGTGTGTGTGTGTGTGTGTGTGTGTGCAGGTGGAGGAGATGCGGTGGTTCTCCTCCATGCTAACTGAGTGTATGACTCAGGAGACCCCCGAGATGCTGCCCACCTACATCGCCCTGGAGCAGGTAAAGCATCGAGCTACCAACCGTGTTGTGTGTGTGTGTGTGTGTGTGTGTGTGTGTGTGTGTGTGTGTGTGTGTGTGTGTGTGTGTGTGTGTGTGTGTGTGTGTGTGTGTGTGTGTGTGTGTGTGTGTGTGTGTGTGTGTGTGTGTGTGTGTGTGCAGTCCATGTGTGCATGTCCAGGTGTGTGTGTGTGTGTGTGTGTGTGTGGTGTGTGTGTGTGTGTGCAGTCCATGTGTGCATGTCCAGGTGTGTGTGTGTGTGTGTGTGTGTGTGTGTGTCCAGACAGGGGGGGGGGGGGTGTAGCGGTGTGTCTAGAAGGGGGGGGGGGTGGTGTGTAGAGGTGTGTGTCCAGAAGGGGGGGGGGAGGGGGGGTGTGTAGAGGTGTGTACAGGTGTGTGTGTGTGTGTGTGTGGAGGTGTGTAGAGGTGTGTGCGTGTGTCAGTGTGTCCTCCCGTGTGTCTCCAGGCGGTGCGCTCCCTGCAGAGCGGCTCGCTAGGCCACACCTTCCCGCTGTGGCAGGTCCGTCTGGTGCTGGAGCAGGTGGGCCGGGCGCTGCACGGGGGCGGGACCCAGCAGGGGGCGGGGCCCTACAGCATCCTGCTGTCCTCCGAGTTCCTCTCGGTCATCCACAGCATGGCGGACATCACCATGGAAACCTGGCTCAGAGGTAAGGGGGGGGGATGGTGTGTGTGTGTAGACAACAGGTCTTTGTGTCTGTATTGTGGGCAGATATCAGGTGTGTATTGTGTGTAGATAACAGGTGTGTATTGTGTGTAGATAACAGGTGTGTATTGTGTGTAGATAACAGGTGTGTGCTGGGGTCCTACCTGAGGAAGGGGGAGGTCTCAGCCACTCAGAACAGCATGCTGGCCTGTTTCCTGGTCTACAGGGCATTACCCAGCATGCCCCTGGCCTCAGTAGAAGGTACACACACACATGCACGCACGCGTACACATGCACACAACAATAACAAAGTGTCTTCTGGAAACACATTTCTCTAGTATCATTACTTTAATTGTACAATGTGTGTCTCTGTCTCCCCCCCCCCCCCCCCCCCCCCCCCCCATTAGAGCGAGCCCGTGTAGGTAACATGCTGATGTCGTTTGCCCCCCTTGGACTGCCCTTCAGGGAGCTGCTGAAATTGGCTCAGGTCTCTTTGAGCCCCCCCCCCAGGCTCTGTCAGCCCACCCTTATCATGGTAGCATGATCGTCCCGTGGTCTTTTAAGTTGTTACGGTGTTCTTCTAATAAAAAAAATACTCAAAGACTATGACTAGTCATTGATTATCGCTATTGTTTAGTGATAAACAATAGCTAATGTAACCAATTCTTATTATCATAGACATGAATATACACTAATCTATAAGCACAATGATAATTTTGTGCACCAACATTATATTGAGGCTGTACATCACTAGAGTACTCGTGTGTAATAAGGAACTAGATGAGTACTAGTGAGTAATAAGTGACCATTGAGGAATACTAGTGAGTAATAAGTGACCAGAGTACTAGCAAGTAATAAGGAACTAGATGAGTACTAGTGAGTAAGAAGTGACTTCCTAGGAGTTTATTAACATATCTCATTACAGAGTGGATGGAACAAAAAATGTATATATATACACACACATATACATAGACATAATATATACACACATATACTGTACATATACATATATAGAGTAGAGGTTCTGTGTTGTTTGTTGCCGGTTCTAGCCGGCTGTAGGCGGTTCTTCCAGGGGATAGGGGCCCCTACCAGGGCATAGGGGCCCCGTCCCAGCTGTAGGCACCCTACGAGGGCATAGAGGCTCCGTCCCAGCTGTAGGGGCCGCTAGCTGTAGGGGACCCTACCAGGGGATAGGGGCCCCGTCCCAGCTGTAGGGGCCTCTACCAGGGGATAGGGGCCCCGTCCCAGCTGTAGGGGCCTCTACCAGGGGACAGGGGCCCCGTCCCAGCTGTAGGGGCCTCTACCAGGGGATAGGGGCCCCGTCCCAGCTGTAGGCGCCCCCCGTGTGCTCCATGCTGAGGGTCTGGATGAGGGCCAGCAGCAGAGCCACCGAGTGCTGAGGGCTGAAGAGCCGGTCGGCCGGCCGGGACCCCGCGGTGGTATGGGGCGGAGAGGTCGGTGGCCACGGTGCCCGGGTGGAGGGACACACACACCACCTGCACACACGCACACAAAACTCTTATAATGTGACAGTTTCTCTCTAGTGCCTCAGAGTCCCAAAGGTCAGGAAAACCCTGACAGATGGGGGGGGGGGGGGGGGTGTGTGTGTGTGTGTGTGTGTGTGTGTGTGTGGTGTGTGTGTGTGTGTGTGTGTGTGGTGTGTGTGTGTGTGTGTGTGTGTGTGTGTGTGTTGTGTGTGTGTGTGTGTGTGTGTGTGTGTGTGTTGTGTGATGAGAGGAGGACCCTTGTTGTGTGAACTCCTTCCCAGCTCTACTGACAGCGTTTTGGTCACCATGTTCAGGGCAGCTTTAGAGAGTCTGTAGCTGTACCAGCCCCCGAGAGCTGGAACACATTACCATCATCATTATCTTTACAGTTAATAACAGTGGTGTGAGGCCCTACCATTGTCCCCGATTGGAGTCCACCCGGTTAACATAACAGTTAATAACATATCAATAACAGTTAATAACAGTGGCGTTAGGCCCTACCGTTGTCCCCGATGGATCCCACCCGGGCCGTCATGTTGACCAGGAGCCCCCTGTGCTGCCGGCTCCTCTCGGGGGGCTGGGCCCCGAAGGCCCCCCCCCCTTTCATCAGTAGGGGGCTAAAGTACTTGGCCATGAGAAGGGGCCCCACCGTGTTGGTGGAGACCGTCGCCATGACGCCCTGCAGACAAGGACACACTCAAGGACACACTCTTAGTCTAAGGAAGGCAGACGACCTCACTCAGGACCAGCGGGTCGCTGCTCCAGAGAGGAGGAGGCGGAGTTTAAGAGGACCTCGAAGCTCAGGACCCCCAGCTGGTGTCAACGGAACCAGTGGAGCCCCACAGCCAATCCGAACCCAGAGTCCCACAGTCAATCACAACCCAGAGCCCCACAGCCAATCACAACCCAGAGCCCCACAGCCAATCACAACCCAGAGCCCCACAGCCAATCACAACCCAGAGCCCCACAGCCCAAACCCAGAGCCCCCACAGTCGGGCATTACCTGTGCGGACACGTTCCGCAGGCTGGTCTCTCCTCGACCGGAAGGATGCAGCATCGCAGAGCAGTTGATCATCAGGTCCACACCGCCGAACCGCGCGGCCACGCGCTCCGCGGCGGCGCGCACGTCGTCCTCACGGTCCACGTCCAGCTGGAGGAGCGACAGGGTCCCGGTCCCGGGGCCCCGAGCCGCCAGGGCCTGGAGTTCCTGGCAGGCGTCCGGGTGGCGACATGTTGCTATGACCACGGCGGGGGTTTTCCACTTCAGTAATTGTTTGCAAAATTCAAGTCCGAGACCTCGGCTCGCGCCTTGCACAACAACTACGGGCGCCGCCATGACAGCTGACTGTAGCTCCACCCACACACTCCATATTTATTGCAAGATCCACCCATAAGGGGCGGGGTTTAACAGACTGATGACACGTATTCTCTTCGTGTTCCAAAGATCACAACAGAATATTATCTGAGTATATTAAACACTAGTAGTACCTACTAAGTCTACCAGGGGGCAGTATATTAAACACTAGTAGTACCTACTAAGTCCACCAGAGGGCAGTGCATACAGAGGGGTCAGTAACTCCACCTCATTATTGCCGAATAAAAAGAAACAGAAGCGGTGCCTAGCGACCAGAGGATGCGTCTCACAGATTACCTCCTTTTATAAGTTAATGCTACAAATAATACTAATAGTTTGCATCTGGCAGCTATTAGTACGTCTTACTGATGTGATCATCGTACTCCGTGGATTAAAACCTTCCGTAGTTTGACCGGAAAATGGCGCCAAAAAGAAAAGGTTTGGAGAGCCTCGCTCTCATCCGGAGAGAGGCTGACGTCATCACAACACAGGTACAGATACATACCAAATAGAAACTATAGATAATATAAAATAGATAATATGCAGACTATAGACTATCATAATTATAGATAATAGAGACTATTATCATAACTATTAGTTTACTATACTATAAACTATAGTTTACTATAGCTTTACTAGTTTAAAACATTAAAGTTACACAATAGTTAAAAAAAAAACAGTACATTTAAACAGTTTAAAACGAGTCGTAAAGTTGCTCAATAGTTCAACAGTAAAATAAGTACTTCATTCTCAGATAGTTAAGTGACCACTTTGATCCAACAGGTGGACCTTCTGGCAAAGGACTTTCCTGGATGTGGGAATAAACAGGATGTACGACTGAGGTGATTCAACTATAGATACAGCTATATATATTTATATAGATGCATGTATATTTATTTAGACATATGATATAAAATTCAATGAATAATAATAATAATTCTCTATACATTTCTATAAGTCTCTTTATGACTTAATTCAAGTCTCTTTATTTACTGAAAAATGTATTTTATTTGCAGATGTCAGAAATCTGAGGGAGTTTAGCGGAGAAAACTCTCACTGCCCCTCAACAACCTCAGCAAGGTGCCGACTCCACTGACCTCTGTCTCTTACACACTTAATGTGTGTAAGATGTAAACCCTGGATATACATCTCTATACGTCTATACCGTCTCCTCCTCTACACCTCCTCTCTCCTCTGCCCCTCCTCTCTCCTCTGCTCCTCCTCTCCCAGGTGGAGGGTAGCGGCCCAGTGGAGGACTATGATCAGAGGAGAGAGGAGGAGTGCCTCCGTGTCCGGGGGCTGATGGAGCGTTTGGACGGCCTCGCGCTGCAGCTCTCCTCCCCAGCGCCCGGCCAGGAGTAAGACCACTGCTCCCGAGCCTCTAGGGCCTCTGGGGCTAGCCTCTAGGGCCTCTGGGGCCAGCCTCTAGGGTCTCTGGGACCAGCCTCTAGGGCCTCTGGGGCTAGCCTCTAGTGCCAGCCTCTAGGGCCAGCTTCTAGGGCCAGCCTCTAGAGCCTCTGTGGCCAGCCTCTAGAGCCAGCCTCTAGGGCCAGCCTCTAGGGCCTCTAGGGCCAGCCTCTGGGGCCAGCCTCTGGGGACATGTCAATGATATGTAGGGGACATGTTGGTGAAGTTGTTGATGACATGTTGGTGATGTTGTTGAGATGTTGGGGACATGCCGATGACATGTTGGAGACGTGTTGGTGCGATGTTGGCGAAGTTGTTGGTGACATGTTGGAGATGTTGTTGGGGACATGTTGGTGATAAGTCTGTTACATGTTGGTGACATGTTGGTGAGGTTGTTGTCAGGTGATTAGTGCAGTAAAAAGCACTCAGTGTATTAAAATCGTTGCCTTGGATCCACAGCGACAGTCAGGAAGAAGACAGTGAAGAAGATGATGAGGACGATGAAGACGATGATGAAGATGATGATGAAGACGAAGATGCTTCTGTTGAATCCTCCGAGCCGAGAGCTTATAGCGTCCTGAGTGACATCAGAGGGGAGGAGCCAGGAGATCTTTCTGTCCAGGTACACAACACCGTCTGTCCAGAGAGTTTTGGTGACCAATTTTCAGATTGTTATTAGATTTTTATTTCATATCTGATGCACCACTTGTGTAAGTTTAGAGTAGATGTGGTGTGTTTTGAGTCGTTGAATCAGTAGAAGCTGAGCTCTCTTCAGCACCTGGCCATCACTGGAAGAAATATTTGTGTGTTTCACTTTTGACAACGTAATCATTTGTCAAAGCCCTTGAATATTAATCTTTTGGACACGGTTGTTTGGCTGCCCTGGCCGTACGTGACTCTCTACGTCTCTAGGGTTCGAGACTTACCCTAATCCTACAAGTTATGTAATATAACGACGCCTCCCTAACGGAGAACTCATGTAATACCGCTGTCCTCCAGAGGGGGGAGCTGCTGAGGGTCATCAGCACAGCCCCAGACGGGTGGTGGCTCGCAGAGGACAGCAAGGGCAACCGGGGACTCGTACCGAGGACCTACCTCAAGGTAGGCTCTTTCTGAAGGTAGACCCTTTCTGAAGGTAGACCCTATCTGAAGGTAGACCCTATCTGAAGGTAGACCCTATCTGAAGGTAGACCCTATCTGAAGGTAGACCCTATCTGAAGGTAGACCCTATCTGAAGGTAGACCATTTCTGAAGGTAGACCCTATCTGAAGGTAGACCCTATCTGAAGGTAGACCCTATCTGAAGGTAGACCCTTTCTGAAGGTAGACACTATCTGAAGGTAGACCCTATCTGAAGGTAGACCCTATCTGAAGGTAGACCCTTTCTGAAGGTAGACCCTTTCTGAAGGTAGACCCTATCTGAAGGTAGACCCTTTCTGAAGGTAGACACTATCTGAAGGTAGACCCTTTCTGAAGGTAGACCCTATCTGAAGGTAGACCCTATCTGAAGGTAGACTATCTATCTGAAGGTAGGCTATAGCACCTCTGTTATAACCTGTATAATTGATGTACCTTGGAATCTGTGCTTCCAGTCGAAGGTCTAACCTATATAATAACCTAGATAACCTATATGTATGTGTATATATACATATGTATATGTACATTGGTGTCTGAGCTGCTGTGTGTTCCAGTCGGTGGTCCCAGACGAGAATGAGAGTGAAGAAGGGAGTGATGAAGAACCCACACCGAGGTAACCTTCAGATGGGGGATCACCCTTATGGATTATAATATCTTATAATATATAGGTGATCATGTCCAGATAAAGGTATATATGCTACACGTAAAACCAATTTTATTGGTTTCCTGATCTCGGGATTATTGGGCAATATCCCGTGATTGAGATCTCAAACTCGAAATATTGTCTCGGCCTTTCTCGTCACACTAATAAAAACAAGTAAACCGCTAATAAAAACAAATAAATCCCGGCAAAAAGTGTTATCTTGTTTATTTTTTGAGTGTTCACGTGTAGTATATACTAAAACAATTATTCACCTCAGCGGGGTGAATAATTATAATAACAGGTTATGATGTTACACTCTCTCTCTAGTGCCTCAGAGTCTCACAGGTCAAAGGTCAGGAAGACCCTCACAGAGGTAACACACACAGTCACACACAAACAAACAAACAAAAAATAAATATACACTGACAAACACATACACACATATGCACGCACGCACAGACACACTCAGACACATACACACACATGTACACATGCATGCAGAGACACACAGACACACACACTGATACACATCCACAAACATACACGTTGTGTTGATGTCTGTTTGTGTGTTAGGTGGATGTGTTATCCGCCATGGGAGCCATACCGCCGGGATTCACACCCTCAACCCTGAACCGCCTGGCACTGGAAGGTCTCTGTCCCCCCAGTCTGTTAGTGGACACACACAGAAGTACACACTCAGATACACACACATATAGATATAGACAAAGATATAGATATATGGATGTTTGAGTGTGTGTGTGGCTCTCTCACATCTGTGAGTGTATAGACGTATATATATATATATATATATATATATATATATACAGACGTACATATTTATACATCTGTGTATATAATGTGTGTTGTTTGCAGGGGCCACCTATAGAGGGAGCCGTTTCATTCAGCCAGAGCTCAGCCAATCACAGCTCGCCTTCAAAGACGTCTTCATGGAGCCGAACACAGGCGAGGTGAGAGAGTTGATCTACTGTATACAGTATGTGTATATATATATATATATATATATATAATATATATATATATATATATATATATATATATATATATATATTTATATATAGTGTTTCCCACAGGATTTTTGGAGACTGATGGGGAACTCGCAATCCTCTAGGCGGGTCCCGGGGAGAAAATTTTGAATAGATTTAATTTAAATTCATCAACCTGGGGAATTTTGAGAACCAAAATATGACATATCAATCACTGACAAACTACTTATAAACTGCTGGTACTGATATGAATGTTGATGATGCAATGTAAAGGGTCACTTCAGGAGTTTTCAGAGAGCATTTAAAGGTCCCATGGCATGAAAATCTGACTTTATGAGGTTTTCTAACATTAATAAGAGTTCCCCTAGCCTGGCTAGGGTCCCCCAGTGGCTGGAACTTGTGTTCGGTGTGAAATGTCGCCTTTGAAAAAATGGAAGCTCTGGCGTGCTGATTTGGAATGTGGCCCCACATGTCGTCCTAAGGGACCAAGGCACCGCCCCTTTCTCTGCCTTGCCCGCCCAGAGAATTTGGCCCGCCAATGAGACAATGAGCTACGACTGTGCGAGCGCCACGTGTGTGTGTGTGTGTGTGTGTGTGTGTGTGTGTGTGTGTGTGTGTGTGTGTGTGTGTGTGTGTGTGTGTGTGTGTGTGTGTGTGTGTGTGTGTGTGTGTGTGATTACACACACTGTAACGCAAGTTTTGTACACTTCTTTGTTATTTGGATAACCGTTCTGCTGTTGGCGTTATGGCGCATAACACGTGGGGTTCTCTGACGTCTCTGGTATTTCCACAACGAGACTGTAGTGGGGGTTATCTCAGCCATGGTTGAGAAGGAATTGGGGGAAAGGAACTTTGGCTTTTACTCCCTGAAGTACATGAACCACGACATGGAGGAGAAAGGGATTGTCCGCGATTGTCTCCCGCTTGAGCCCCGCTGCCATGACACCACCGACAACAAGCCCTTTCTCCTCCATGTCGTGGTTCAGTCTACTTCAAATTGATGTGGAAGTGGAAGAACCAGAGACGTCGGAGAACCCGACGCAGTCGTTTGAGATTCATAACGCCTGACGGCGCACACAGCTTAGGGCCACGATTATACAGTATATATTATATGATATAATTGAGATATAGAGATCCTTTAATTCTGTGGTAGTGGCTATAGTTCTGCACCACGGCTGAATTTCGGGAACGTCATCAAATACTCTGTTAAGGGCCCACTAATATCTTTATTAAAGCATCCATAAAGTAGCATGCAATGGGACCTTTAAGAAAAGATGAAAACAAAAATGAAAGGCTCAGTGCTGAGCCTTTATACTACTAGTGTATTATTATTGTTATTATTATTATTATTATTATTATTATTATTAATACTATTCAATTAATACATTCTGTGCATACCATATATTCCCTCACAATCCCCCCCCCACACACACACACACACACACACACACACACACACACACACACACACACACACACACACACCACACACAACACACACACACACCACACCAACACACACACAACACAGAACACATCACACTCTTCCACCCATAGCTGCCTTTTATACAGACTGCTGGGTTTAACCCAAAAACAAAATAGCACAGATGTTGAGTTTCTCTCTTTTTGCTTTTATTTGGGATATTGAAACTATGGCGGCCGAAATTAGACTACTGGTCAATGTGTGGGAAACCCTGTATATATATCCCCCCAGGTGCGAGGCCGGCAGGTGGCGGTGTGTGTGTGTTTCTCTCTGATCGGCTGCAGGCGGATCTCTCCGCCTGGAGTGGGCGTGGCCGTGCTCAGTCGCCACGTCCGCCTCTGTGCCTTCGACGGCTCCCAGGTACACACCACAAACACACAACCCTGCCCTACTACACCCATAACGCACTCACACACAACACAAACACACAACACTGCCCTACTACACACACAACGCACTCAACACACAGCACAAACACACCACACTGCCTACTACACACACAACGCAACTCACACACCAGCACAACACACACACACTGCCCTACCTAACACCACAACGCACTCACACACAACACAAACACACAACACTGCCCTACTACACCCACAACGCACTCACACACAGCACAAACACACAACACTGCCCTACTACACCCACAACGCACTCACACACAACACAAACACACAACACTGCCCGACTACACCCACAACGCACTCACACACAACACAAACACACAACACTGCCTACTAACACCCCAACGCACTCACATACAGCACAAACACACAACCACTGCCCTACTACACCCACACGCCACTCACAACACAACACAACACACAACACTGGCCCGACTACCACACACGAATCACCACAGACACACACACAACACTACACACTCAAACCAAAGACACACACACACACACACACACACTCTATATAACAGTATGATGTATTGTGTAACAGTATGATGCTATGTATTAAAGTATGATGTAATGTGTTACAGTATGATGCTATTACAGTATGATGCTATGTATTACAGTATGATGTTGTATTGTGTTACAGTATGATGCTATGTATTACAGTATGATGTAATGTGTTACAGTATGACGTAATATATTACGGTATGATGTAATGTGTTACAGTATGATGCTATTACAGTATGATGCTATGTATTACAGTATGACGTTGTAATGTATTACAGTATGATGTGTTGTGTTACAGTACGATGATGTAATGTGTTACAGTATGACGTTGTAATATATTACGGTATGATGTAATGTGTTAAAGTATGACGTCGTCCTCAGGTCTGAGTACATCCCACATTGTGAGAGCGGAAACCGTTCCTAAACCCCAAGAATCCATAAACATGGACCTTCTCCGCCCGGGTTAGTACCCACTGGTGTGTGTGTGTGTGTGTGTATGTGTTGTGTGTGTGTGTGTGTGTGTGTGTGTGTGTGTGTGTTGTGTGTGTGTGTGGTGTGTGTGTGTGTGTGTGTGTGTGTGTGTGTGTTGGTGTGTGTGTTGTGCTGCGCGCGGTGTGTGTGTGTGTTTGCAGTAGGGGGCAAGGCTTATGTAACAGGTGCAAGGCATGCAATTGTTTGGGGCCCCGGGCCTTTTTTGACGTGATGATCTGCCAGACTTTGACAAACGGTTCAAGACTTGGCTTTAGTAGAGCCAATCGCTACATTTATGTGCTAAACATTTTTTATGTGCCCCACTGTTTCACCTGAACCCGTCTGCAGTGGCAGATGAGATTTTGTACAAGTACAAGCTGATATTGAGCTAAAGTCCAGGGCTCATGGGCGAATTTGGAACTTACTTCACCAAAGCGAAAACTTCCAACTCTTAGGAACATGTGCTTACGTGCCTTGAACTGCATATTTGGCTACTTTT
>OLKM01005536.1:0-16835 GCA_900291075.1 Melanogrammus aeglefinus | reverse complement strand
GCAAAGTTATTAACACCTCTACTACTTAAAGCTGGTGGAATAAACTTCCCCGCAGCTGGATTTGCTATTCCCCAAATTTAGACTGCCTGTTACTGTGAGCCTTGCTGCTTTGCCAAACTGCGGTAATGCCTCCGTTTACAACTAATTCATGGGTAATATCGGAATAAGAGACGGAACAATCTTTCTGGCCAAAGTTGAGAAGCAGGAGATCCACGCAAATACAGGTCTTGCTGCATAGCATTAAGTCTATTCTCTACGCAAGTCATGGAAACTCCAACAACAGCAATAGGACAAACGAAATGGAGATAGAATGTGGCGTAATGGCACCTTGTTTGGAGACAGGTCGGGATCACATTGGTAAATGTAGACTCTTACTCTGGCTTTCATGCAACCTGTGGCATTCAGGGGCAGCAGGGAAATTATAGTCAGTGGAAATGCTTGGCAACTTTTTGTCAATAATCGAGTAATTAGCTGCTAATCGACCCTGTTTGAAAGAGCTCATCAAATCCGACGCAGACAGGGTCAGTGAAATACCTAGAGTCACTCAGATTCAAGACTGAGATTATATACATATTATCTCAACTGGAAAGCTGACATTAAATCTAATGATAATAAACGAACGCCCCCGTTTATTCGCAATTACAACCGGACCCAACGCAAGAGTTGTCAAAGATAAGACCCAGCTGACCATGGTGTACCGTTACGTAACGGTTGTTACAGAATGACATGGATATGCACCAGTATACAGATAATTGAAAGTGTTTTTGCGTGCTTTGAAGGCGACCCGTGGGCTCATCAGCGTCATGGAAGGAGCTTTGAAAAACAAATATTTGGGCTCTAAGACACACCACAACCAACGGAATGGATCTGTCAAAATGTCCTGCGACAGAGCTATGATGGGCCGCGATATGCGTGTGTGCGTAAATTCAGTCGCGTAGCAGGCAAAAATAAACTAGAGCAGGAGCCCCTTGCCCGTTATGTTCATGTGCGCTCTCATGAATCTCAAACCTAGCTCTCAACGAACTCTGTTAAAAGCTCCCTGAGTGAAGCAGAGATACTGGTACAACTTTTTGTACACAGTAATCAAACGAAGGGGACGAGCTCCTCAGTGAGTTAATGAGCCAGTAGAGGCAGAACTTTCACATAAACACGCCTCTGTCCACCGCGCTGGTCTTCTCTGCAGATGCAGGCTTTTGCGTTAAGCCAACAAGGAAAAATAGGAGACATATTAAGAGCCCTCGGTCAAAATATGCCCTGACCAGTGACAAAAAAGATGAGCCTGATACAGCAACTGCGCTAAAAATGCCATAGGGCCAAAATTTTTCTTTTATATTTTTGTCAACGTGCAAAACGCAAGATCCTTGAATGCACAAAAGACGCTGCCCTCACAGTTCTGCAAGCAAAGGTACGGCGATAGTTCTGAACGCATCTACTCGTCCTGCAAAAAACGCCATCGTGTTTGGTGGAGTACAAGGTAGCACAATTTGATAGCGCAAAGTCTGCCACTCTTGCCTCTAGCAACACAAATGGTGAAGTCTAAACAGAGTTTGAAGTAAGCAGGGCCAGAAAAGCTGAAGCGTCATTTTGATGAACTTTGTGAAGCCAGTTCGCCTCATCGACGCATGAGATGCAACTTTCGGGTGAACATTTTCAACGGCTGTCTGAACATCATCATCCAGCAACTGTCCCGAGATTCACCAGCTAAATGCACGTGATATGTTTCACGTCATTCACCCAACACACTCTGGCACGGCAGGATCAAGAGTTCACACCTAGGCCTCTGCCGGCGGCTTAGTGACCGAAACTAACAGTCGGCGAGCAGTCGGGCCACTCCCGACCAGCTGCTTTTGTTTCAGAGCATCTTTCCGGACCTGATACTCTAAACCAAAAGTCTGTTTCTCCTGGATCTGGCACCAAATCTACTTTCTGTTAACCAGCCCAGCAGAACTTCTAGCATTCAGCTGAGGTTGCACAGCCCTCCTTTTATTGTTGACTCTTCCCGTCACGGTGGATACCTCTGAGCCGTTCATTCTCTGAGTTAAAACTAATTAAAAACACTTGAGGAGCTACAGTAGGACAGGAAAGACTGAGTGACTTTGCCATGTTGTCCATTGAGCATGGAGCGAGCAACTGAAAATGACATACAGAGTTATCGTGACGAGTTCGCTGAGCGCAAGGCTCGTCGCCGCCCTTCAAATAGTGGTGAAGCACTAGGCCGAAAGAGCTACAGTCAATGTGGTTTGTACGTGAACATGTAGGGTCTCTGTCCACGTTTTACTTCATTTCTATTGATACTATAGACTACTCGTGTGATAGTTTGATATAGCCTACTTAAAGTGGAAAAATGATAGTGTCGCATTCCCGTTGTGGTGCTGGAAACTTTTTTTCTAATCCGTGGTGCTGAACTCAGCTTTGTGTTGTTTTAAAGGGCAATGTAGCCTAAATCGTTCATTTGTTGTCTCTTGTTTTTACTTTCATGTCGTTGATGGACTTAAAAATGACGTGTTTGCTCTCAGCTGTACTGGCAGCGCTGTAATCCTCGGCTTGCGGGCATGTGTAAATGTTGTCAACAATGATTTTGGTTATTATTTGGGTAAAGGGCGGTCATGTGCCACGCCCCCATTCCCCCAGACGCCCGGCTCTGATTCGTTTCCGCTACTGGATCCACGCTCATCGCAAAAAAAAAAAATCCGGTCTCGTTTATGATATCTCTCCACCTACCTCTCGAGTGAGGCTTCATCCTTTTCCATCCACTAGGCAGGCTTTTATGGCACCTTTGCCCAGACAATGGTGAAAGCCACGTTGGTTTCCTGGTTAGGTAACAGAGTCTGGCTATTGTGGCCTGGCAGTGTTAATTTCGTAACTAACAAATATGACGGAAACATGTAGTCAACTACCTTTTTCCCATGACCAAGACGAACGTGTGACGACTAAAAATAGATCTTGAGAATAATAAACTATACGAAATTGTACGTTTTGTTTTCGTTGACCTGAGACGAGACCTGGAGCAAAAATGTTAGTGGTTGCTATTGGACATTCAAAATGCACGATAGTTTCCAATCAGTACCTCCCGAAGGTTCTTAATGCAACTGTTCACCTCTTCAGTAAATAGGACGGACCATAGCTACGACTTGGCAACGGGGATCAAGCCCACTAACTCAGCATGAGCTTACGTATGCATCTTAAATATTAAAACCAATTCCTTATACCACAGATACTATAAGTATAGCATATAACCGCGTTGTCGTGATTACATTCTAAAATCATTTTTCACACCATTTACGCGGCTCTGCTTTTGAAAACGAATCACAGCGCAATTTGTTTCAATGGAATCGCCACGGTCTATACTTTCAACATAATGTTAGCTTTAAGCATTTCACATAACTTGAAATTCGTCCCAGCCTTTCATACCCCAATACTATAGGTCTATAGCATATAACCCATTTCTTCTGATATTAATCAATTTTCACAAATCTTAGCCAGCTACGCTTTTGAACGGCTGAACAGACAAGAAGTAACGTCAATAAACTCAGTAAGGGTGACGTGCACGTTTCTCATTGCAATGATTTTCGGTCTACCACAAACCCAAAATTTACAAGGGAAATCCTAGCCATACACAAACTTTTTATAGAAAAGGAAAGATTTTTTTGAGAATTGATATAGTTTGCTTTTCCAATGAGAGCACAGTAATATTGAGAAAGATTGTCTTCATATCAAAAAAAAACTAAACAAACTTGAGAACTTTTCCTTTTAATACCGCCAGGTGGAAATAGCATGAACGGCTCTCGACATGTTTCGATCTGGTAGTGAAATTTCACTCTTGAAATTGGATTTATTATAATTATTGAAAGGTTAACCCACATGGAAGCAATGAGAACGTTCCAATCTCTCGTTCGAGTTGTTTAGCAACCTGAAAATCCGGTGCCAGGACAACGTGACGTTTCACTTTAGTACTTGCTATTGAGTGGAACAAGCTAGCAGGCTGGTCCATATATAGGGGTTAACCTAATGAAAAGTCTTAAAAGAAGAACATTTGACGTAAAAGTCTAATGAACTAAAAGTTGACTAAAACTAGACTCAAAACTACAAAAGAAAACAATGACCTAAAATGTGACTAAATCTAATCAGCATTTTCGTTCTAAGACTCAAATCTAAAATAGCTGACAAAATTAAAAACTCTGACAAACGGACTCCGCAGGCCAGGGTAAGACAGATGGACAACTCTGGTGAGGAAGTGGCACGTATGTTTATTAAGCATTGCCCCGACCCTGAACTTTCCTGTATTCGTTTAAGTGGCAACCTTCCAAAAGTGGAGATTCCACGTACAGCATACAAGATGAGATTGATGTATCATCAGCAGGGCAACGAGGTTCAGTGTGAGGTTCAGCTGTGGTTGTTCATGAGTTCAGGTTCCACAACTCAGGTTCGTGCCAGTGGACTAGTGAACCGCTAAAGGGTCACAACAAACAGTGCACTTCATCCGATCTGCACCAATTCAGCTACTTATGGCACGACTTACTTGAGCAGCTGCCACATTCAGTACCCCCCTCCTACGAGCTTCTGCTGCCAATCATAGTCCAGTGTATCGGACACACAGTGCCACCTCCCCTGTCACTGTAGGGCCAGAGCGCAGCCTCAATCAACACTCCATGCTCTCTCCTTGTGTCTCCGTGCTTTGTGTAGCTCAGACATACTCAGAGGACAACGAGGACTCTCACTCCAATGGCGAGGAATGATGTAACAGATGAGGGTAAGAGTTCAGCAGCCGCAGAGGTGCTCCACGTGGTGGAGATTTCAGGGAAACCGTTAAGAGAGCCTGTGAAGTCAGTAATTGACAGCAATCACACCACCATCCACACCACTGTATGTCAGAGAGGCTGTGCTTTGTGTGCTTGTCTCCCGGTCACACAAAGATGGAATTCCCACCTGTTCTTCCACTGAGCAAAAGCCTAAGGAAACTATTTGATCTCCACATTTAGAGGGAGAAGTGTGTGGGTCATAATGTGGAGCTCCAAAATGAAGAACCATCTGATGCTGAAACTGTTTTTATAACGCCACAAGCGCTTGTGTGATTGCTCTGAAGTTGATTGTGTTTCAAAATAACAAATACAATCTGTGCCAGTCTTCGTTCTATCTAGTTCTGTGGCTTGTACCATCAGCGAGAGAGCAGAAATGAAGCATAGAGAAGCTGGAGTAGTGACACAACATGACCAGTTTATTTCAAATGTCGTTCTTGTTGGCTGTGGTGGTCATCACGTCAAGCCAAAGTCAGCTTTCAATTTAGAGATGGAGGTGTACAATCAAGCAATACAAGCAATCCGGAGCAATACAAGCAATCCTGGACCGTTGGAGAGGCAAAAGTAGGCACAGTGAGAAGCAACTGGGCTTTATGCCTCGAGCCTGGTCTGTAGTATTTGTTGTGGGGAAAGCTGACTGAGGCAACTGCCGTGTCTCCTGGCAGCGCTGTTAATGACAGAGCTCACTTCCTGCTGATCAGCTCCAAGAGGATATCTGGTGGAGAGGATGGAGACACTCTTATGGGGAGACAGAATGGGTTCCGTTAAAGGTGATTAACACATCGGACAGGCCTGTCTTGGTGAGCTCCAATGCTAAGTTAGCTGACGTCTTCCCCTGTATTGTGCTTGAGGAGATGAGTGGGAACAGTTATGCAGAAGTCCCACTGGGGGCAAGTTCTCTCATAACCAGACCCCCTGAAGATAGTGCCAGTTTTACTGATGAGAATCCCAAGTCAGTTGAAAGTGGGCTTGACAGAGACTCTGTGATGTGAGTAAGCAGTGTAAAGGCAAGCTACTGAACTGATTATGAGCTTACAGTACGAGTGGTCGCTTTTCACTCCCAGGACTATTGCCTCTGCAATAGTCCTGGGAGTTTCATGCGCATGATGACTAGCATTTTTGGAGATCAGAACTATCTCAGTTTGCTAGTTTACTTGGATGATTTGCTAGTTTTTGCACCTGAAGAGGAGACTGCTCTGGAACGCATGTGCGAGCGTGTTCATGATGAATTGCAGGCCGACACTATCGCTCGAATTTTAAATATTTGAACTTTGCCGCGACATTCGTGTGATGAGCAATCAGCGTTCACTCTGAGTGACGGAGCGTTCACTCCCTGATCCAGATCAAACTGTATAATGGAGGAGAAGCTTATACTGTCGGTGTCCGCATTCCCTGAGCTTTTCGACGTGATGAAGATATTCAATTGTACTTTACTATGAACCCAAGCTAGTTAGTTAGCAGTTAGCATTCAACAGTTCAGTTTGGATTTCACTACGTTGGTTGTTTCTTGTCAGGGGAGGCATTGCCCAAAAAATGGAAGGACCTGAGGGACACCTACCTCAGAGAGAGGTAGGTGTATGAGGCAGGAAGAGGAGAGTGAGTCAGCAGCATGGTCATTTAAAAAGTGGTAGTACTCTGCAATCCTGTCTTTCCTCGACCCATTTGTTACTCCGAGGGAGACCAGTAGCAACATGGGGATGGGGTCAAGGAAAACGGAAGTGCAGAGTAACCAGTCGAGGACCAGGGTTCAGAGGCAGTGGCAGGGACCATTGAAGACATAGGAGGTTGGTCGATAGTAAACAACACACACGCGCATATACAGTACACAGTATGACAAACTGTTCAAGCTGGGAGGAGCTGGAGGCTTCTTGCTGCCTCTGAACCACCACCACCAACTGCTGCTGACACCACTCCTCTTATTTCCCCAGTTATGTCATTTAACATGAGAGAAATTAAATTTATTTTTCATGCTACACTTCGTTTATGTGTTCATGAGGGTCCCTACGCATGAATTAGAATATGGGTATGACTATTCATAGCCTTTCATGGTAAATGTTTTTTTGTCTGTTACCTGACCCAAAAATGTTGTTTCTGTTAAAAACTGAGGACACAGAAATGGAGAGTGGGGGAGGGAGAGAGAAAATGAAATCGAGAGTGCCTCCTGGAGGTGTTGAGAAGCCGCCCCACCTGCTCCAGCGCCTCGACCTCCTCCACCTCCTCCAGTGCCCCTCTCTTTTAAAGGGAAACTTCCATCCCTGCAATGATTGCCACCCCATGCCAAAGAAGAAGTACAATTTCATATGTTTAGATTAATAGATGAGGCAAATACATCAATTTGGACAATTAGATGAAAAGGTGCACTGGGCTGACCAATCGTTGCAGGGAAAACTGCCCAGAGAATTTGGCCCGCCAATGAGGTGTGTGTGTTGTGTGTGTGTGTGTGTGTGTGTGTGTGTGTGTGTGTGTTGTGTGTGTGTTGTGTGTGTGTGTGTTGTGTGTGTGTGTGTGTGTGGTGTGTGTGTGTGTGAATACACACTGTAACGCATGTGTTGTACACTTCTTGGCTATTTGGATAACCATTCTGCTCTTGGTGCTATGGTGCATAACACAGTGAGTTCTCTGACGTCTCTGGTATTTCCAAAACTAGACCCGTAGGGGGTTATCTCAGCCATGGTTGAGAAGGAATTGGGTGGAAAGAAACTTTGGCTTTGACTCCCTGAAGTACATGAACCGCACCATGGAGGAGAAAGGGATTGTTGACTGCGATTGCCTTCCACCGTTGCCCTGCTGCCCATGCCTCGCAGCAGCGGGCAGCGGAGCTCCGGCAGGTGACAATCACGGTCAACAATCGCGAGCAACAAAACCCTTACTCCTCCATGTCGCGGTTCATTGTAGGGTGGCAGACCGAAGCGCTGCACCAAAAGCAGAGTTGGCCAGAATCCCACCATCGCTGGTTCTTCCGTAGCCCCCGATATCAATCAACCGGAAACAATGTTCTGCATCTACAACTGCCAAGAGAACAAGAGAGAAAAATCCCTTGTTGTTGTAGAACTGGGATCCTGAGTGAGCAAGGGCTTTTGATGTCTACATGCTTGTTATCCAATGCTCCACAACAAAGAGGAAAATTCAACCGCTCCTCAAACCTCCCTGCAATGGATCTCCCCTCATCTGTGGTGGGCACAGCCATGAACTCCTCCATTAGACAATCCCAGAAAGCAGTGGCAACATCGGGGACAATGCTGGAGACAGTGGAGACCCCAAAACGGAAGCTATCTGCAGAATACATTTAAATTTTTTATCGAAATGAAGTGAAATATTGTGAAGATACTATAGGTGTAAAAATCCTAGTTTATATATAAAAATAGAAAAAATTTACAAAGGGCAGTTATATTTGATCAACATAATGATCTATTTATTGTATTGGACCACTCAATGGAGCTGTCTGGCATGGAAGCGCCTGCTGTGTGAAGCTGTATTAGCAGAATGTTTATGTTCCTAGCACCGATCCTAGCTAGCAGCAGGTCATCAAACTGGGCCGGAGTCAACCTCAAATAGCGCTGGAAGCGGTCGTCATCCAGACGAAGCTCCTGGAGAGACGATAAAATTCACTGAGCTCTGTACGGCTCCGAATGACATCATGAACCCATAAACGACGTACATTCCAACGTCTCTCCCTCTCCACAACAGGTAAAGACATGCAATGGTGGTTATCTCTGCCATGGTTGAGAATGAATTGGCAGGAAGCACCGTAATAGCGGTCAAAAGATGTTGCGTGACAGAATTCGTCTGATAAAACTTGTTGTTTGATGTGAACGCAGAGTAACTTAATCGCTGACACATTTTTTATCAGCTAGATTTCTGATGGTGTAACTGATACGGACATAAATATATCAAATTATGATTTATTATTTGATCATAATACAATATACTTTTTACATTTGTACACTCATTTGATCCTCATTAAAACAACTTTTAAGTGCCTGGGATAAACAGTCCCCTCCAAAAGTATTGGAGCATCAAGACCAATTTCTTTTTTGCTGTTCCCTAAAGACATCTGGGTTAAGATCAAAAGATGAGTACGAGACGAGTTCAGAATTTCAGATTTTATCTGCTGGGTTTTACATTTAGATGTATTAAACATCTTTAGGATATATCACCGTTTTATTAGACCACAGCATTTTTAGGTGAGCAAAAGTAAAGGAAAAGAAAATCTTAAAAAATAAATAACATTAATATTTGGTGGCATAACCCTTGCTTGCAATAACTGCCTCAAGCCTGCGACCCATCGACATCACCAAACAGTTGTATACTTCTTGTTTGCCGTGTGCTTTGGCTCATTGTCCTGTTGCATGATAAACCTCCTCCCGATGAGGTTGGATGCATTTCTACGTACATTTCTGTATACTTCAGAATTCATTCTGCTGCTACCATCATCAGTTACATCAATAGATATAAATGAGACTGTTCCAGAAGCAGGCATGCATGCCCAAGCCATGACATGAGCAGTTCCTTTGTTTCTCCACACTTCGGTCGTCCCACCATTTTGGTAGAGATTAATCTTGGTCTCGTCAGTCCATAAGATTGTGTTCCAGAAGTTTTTCGGCTCATCTCTGTACTTTGCAAATTCCAATCTGGCCTTCCGATTCTTACTGGTGGTTTGCATCTTGTGATATGGTCTCTATATTTATTATCTCAGTCTTCTTCTAATAGTGAATTGTGATGCATTCACCCCTGTAGTCTGGCGGTCGTTTGCGTTGTCACTTACTGATGTTTTTGGTGATTTCTTCACAGCCCTCATAATTAGAATAATAAAGAAAAAAAAGTACTCAACTACTGTTTTCCTTGGTCGACCTGTTCAATGTCTGTTGCTCAGTACACCCAGTAGTTTCTCTCTTTTTCAGGACAAATTGTTGTGGTTGCCTAATGCTTGTCCAATGGCTCTGATTAATTTTCCTTATTTTCTCAGCTTCAAATTGCTTCCTTTTCTCCAATAGACAGCTCTCTGGTTTTCTTGTTGGTTTACCCTCTTTAAATGGACTCTTTACAGGTTTAAACGAAGGCTAAAAACCTAGACTTCAGCGCTATGCAAAGCTAATGCATGTTTGAGGAATCAACCTGTCAGTCACATGTTCCTTTACTTTTGCTCACCTAAAAATGCTGTGGTCTAATACAAACGGAAAATTAAGCTGAAATTCTGAACTCTACTCATACTCATCTTTTGATCTTAAACCCAAATGTCTTTAGTGAACAGCAAAATCAAAGGAATTGGCCTTGCTGTTTCAATACTTTTGGTACTACTGTACCATCACAAACTCTGAGAACATCTCATCTTCCCTTCACACAAGAATTGGTGCAGTATTCCAGAAATGGAACGAATTGAATTATTGTAAAGGACAAACGCATACGACTGGCTACTAGAGTGAAGTTTCGAACTTTGTGTCCGATCTCGTCGCCTCTACAGTGTTCAAGCCTGGGAACTAACAGAGTTCGAACTCAGCAAAGTTTTGGTCATATGTCATGGTTTTCTGAGGAAGTTGGTACGAGGTGGTTTTGAATGGAAGAAAGCTCCTATTCTGAGTGACAGAAGAAAGCATTTTGATCCAAAATTACACAAGTCAAAGGAGGCCTGGACTGGAGTTTCAATTATTCTAAGGAACAGCTGCGCTTTATAATAATAATAATAATAACTTTGATTTATATAGCGCCTTTCAAGATACCCAAGGCGCTTTACAAAAGTGGGAGTAGGGGGGTAGGGGCAGGGTGGGGGTTTAGGGAGGGTAGGCAAGAGAGAAGAGGTGTGTTTTGAGGTGTTTTTGGAACTGTGTCAGAGAAGTGGCGGAACGGATAGGAGGGGGCAGGGTTTTCCAAAGGGTAGGGGCGGTTTGCACAGAAAGGCCCTGTCACCAAAGGTCTTGAGTCTGGTGCGGGGAGTGGAGAGTAAGTCCTTGCTGATGGAGCGCAGGGACCGTGACTGGGTGTACGGGTGGAGGAGGTCGGTGGATGTACTTGGGTGCCAGTGAGTGAGAGTGATTGTTGTAGGTGAGGAGGAGGATCTTGTGTAGGTGATGCGTATGATTGGCAGCCAGTGGAGTTTCTTGAGGATGGGGGTGATGTGCTGCCAGGGCTTGGTGTGGGTTAACACCCTGGCAGCTGAGTTCTGGACATACTGCAATCTGTCTAGGGCTTTGTTGGGCAGCCCAGACAGGACACCATTGCAGTAGTCAAGACGGGAGGTGACAAATGCATGAATGAGAGTTTCGGTGACTGAGTCGGTGAGTGACGGAGTCTTGAGATGTTACGGAGGTGAAAGAAGGCAGATTTGGTGATGCTCTGGATGTGGAAACTGAATGAGAGAGTGGAGTCCAGAATGACGCCCAGGTTCCGCACTTTGGGAGATGAGGGGGTGGGACAGCCGTCGATGACCAGGGTGAGGTCTCCAATCTTCCTGAGCAGTGGTGCTGGGGCCACCACCATTGAGCTCTGTTTGGTTGGGGTTGAGTTTTCAGAAGGTTGTTGGTCATCCAGGTTTTGATATCATGCAGACAGTTGTTGAGTTGTATTGGTGGGAGTTGTGAAGAGGGCTTGGTGCTGACATACAGTTGGGTGTCGTCTGCATAACAGTGGAAGCTGAGTCCGTGGTTGCGGATGATCTGACCGAGGGGGAGCAAGTAGATGGTAAAGAGGAGGGGGCCAAGGACAGATCCCTGGGGGACGCCATGGTTAACTGTTGCAGTGGTGGAAGTAGGAGCCTTGCAGAGTGATATATTGTTTACGGTTGGACAGGTACGACTGGAACCAAGAGAGAGCAGTGTCGGTAAGGCCGATGAGCTCAGAGAGGCGGGAGAGGAGGATGGAGTGGGAAATGGTGTCGAAGGCAGCAGAGAGGTCGAGGAGGATGGGGATGGAAACAAGGCCGTTGTCTGCAGCAATCAGGAGGTCGTTTGTTATTTGGATGAGGGCGGTTTCGGTGCTATGATGGGGTCTGAAGCCCGATTGGAGAGGTTCAAAGAGCTCATGGTGGGACATATGATTTTGTAGGCTGAGCAGCCACTGCTCTTTCCAAGATCTTGCTCAGGAACGGAAGGTTGGAAATCGGACGGTAGTTGTTGGGGTCATCTGGGTCCAGGCCTGTCTTTTTGAGTGTTGGGGTCACGGCCGCCAACTTAAAGCTGGAGGGTACCACACCAGAGCCAAGTGAGGCGTTAATGATGTCAGCCACCAGGGGGCAAATGGTGGGGAGACAGGCCTTCACGAGGGTCGTGGGTAGTGGATCCAGACTTCAGGATGAAGTCCCGGCTTTGGTCAAGAGGTCGAGGACTTGATCAGCATCCAACAGGGAGAAAGTCGAGAGGCGGCGCTGTGGTGGGCAGGCAGAAGGATGGTACATGTCCTGCCGAGGTAGTGTGGCCGGCGGGGAGGGTGTAGATGCCTGGAGCTGCCGGTGGATGATGGCCACTTTCTGGTGGAAAAAGTCCAGGAACCTGGAGCAGAGGTCAGCGGCATCGGAGGGTTGCGGAGCGTCGGGAGGGTCGAGAAGGCGGTTGATGGTGGAGAAAAGCCTTTTCGGATGCTTTTGTTGGCTGTATATAAGTGTGGAGTAATGGAGTGTTTTTGCCTGGGTGAGAGCCTCTTTGTAGCACTTGATGTGGTCTCTGTAGGCTTCGAGGTGGACAGTGAGGCCGGATATTCTGTGAAGCCTCTCAAGCCGGCGCCCCGTGGACTTAAGCCTCCGCAGCTCTGGGGTAAACCCGGGGGCGGGGCGGGTGTAGGAGACCAGTTTGGTGGTGAGTGGAGCAACAGAGTCCAGGCTGAGGGCGAGGGCGCTGTTATAGTGTTCCACCAGGCCGTCAGCAGTGCGGTTAGAGGGGTGGGTAGCGAGGTTGGCAGCTAGGGTGTTAGCCAGCGTAGGTATACACACACGCTTTATGTTCCTGTATGTGATAGACCTTTTTGTAGGCTGCTTAGGGAGGGACACTGGGACGGAGAACATGATGGCTTGGTGGTCGGAGACAGCCAGGTCCGTGCAGCGTAGATGGGAGGGGCTTAGGCCAACGCAGCACACCAGGTCCAGGGTGTGCCCCTTGGCATGTGTAGGGCCCTGTGCATGTCGTTTAATGTCAAAGCAGTCCAACAATGAGAGGAAGTCCACAGCGAAGGAACAGCTGCTGGAGTCTACATGGATGTTAAAGTCACCCAGTATGAGAGTAGCTGGGGACATGGGGCAGACCGAGGCCAGCAGGTCCGAGAACTCCTGTAGAAAGCAGGAGGAGGCTTTCGGGGGGCGGTAGACAAGAACCACCTGGAGCTGTATGGCACCAGACAGCATGAAGTGGAGGCACTCAAATGATGATGTTGTGACTGGGATTACTTTTAACAGGATGTCAGTGCGGTGTATAACAGCCAGGCCACCACCACGGCCGCAGCTGCGAGGCTTTTGGATGTAGGAATATCCAGAGGGAGTGGCTTGATTGAGTGTGATGAATTCATGGGGACTCTGCCATGTTTCAGTCAGGCAGAGAAAGTCCAAAGTTTTATCCAGAATTATTTCGTGGAGGAGTAAGGCCTTGTTGTTAAGTGAGCGAACATTCAGTAGCATAAAAGAGGCAAATGGAGGCACTGTGATGGCAGACACAGTATGGGCCGCCACACTAACCAGGGGGCTTAGAAGGACAGGTGGTGGGCGTGGCCCAGGTCGTTGGCGTCGCCGAAGTGAGTTTGCCCTGACGGCCGGCACAGCCATAGTTGTAGCCAGGTAAACAAACTTATGCTTGGTAGCCCGATGCACGTAGGGTGGACGGCGCAGGAGCCGAAAGGATTTTATCACCTCAAGGCAGTCCGGGAGCGCGTGCGGGATGATGTTCCTGAGTTCCATTGCGGAGTATTTGAACCGAGGCATGATGAGATGTTCGGTTGTTAGCAGGCTAGCTTGGCGTGCTACTAGCTCCAGGCGAGTTGACAAGCCAGTGAACGAGCCGCAGGTGTAGCCCTCCGACGCGATGTTTTTACTTTGTCCAGGCGATACAGGCAGCCAGCCACGTTGGAGCATCCACGGTAGGAGAAATCCAATATAACTATAATATATAAATATTAGTGGTTTAAACAGCCTGGGGAGATGGAAAGGTCGGATGCGAGAAGCGGCGATAAACACGCCAGCGTCCTCTACCTACAACATCTTAAATATGTAGGCCATGTGTCGACTGGACAAAAGTGAACTACATAAACAGGTTAGGCTATATTTAATCTGAGGACGCCAAGAAAAATCTCGGATAGAGAGACTGCTGGACATCGATGTTCAGCAGGCCAGGCGAATGGTCTGTTTTATCTCAAGGATACCATTTATTTGTATAGATATAGCCCTTAATCACGGTACAGTCTCAAGGGCTTAATTAAGCAATATCACACGAGAGGGAGTGCTGTTGTACTGTATATCAGCACGGCTGTGATTCGGTCGTAGGCACGAGACCGCAGGCCGAGTACCGCAGATAATCACACTGTGCTTTACACTTTTTTTTTTTTTATGTAGACTGAAAGAAATATCTAACTGTAAGGGAGCATGATCTGAGATCACTATGGCCAAATAGTCAACTGAATGGACGGAGCTCATAATTGTTCTGTCAATAAAAAAATAATCTATACGGGAGAAGGAGTGGTGGACACCCGAGAAAAAAGAGAATGATTTAGAAACTGGGTTTAAGGTTCTCCAAGGGTCCACACAACCGTTCTCGTTCATGAAGGTTGATACGGAAGTGGACGTTTTAGAAAGAGTTAAAGATTTGGGAGCGGTCTAGAGCAGGGTTCAAAACACAGTTTAGGTCACCCCCGAAAATAAGACGATGCGTATTCAAGTTTGGGAGGGAGGAGAAGAGTGTGTCCATGAAATGGACATCGTCCCAATTGGGTGCATAAACATTAACTAAAAGAACTGGGGTCTGGTATAGAATACCTGTGACAATTATATATCTCCCATTTTGATCATCAATAATAATATTTGAGGCTGTAAACTGGATCCTTTTGTTCACCAGTATTGCTACCCCTCGGGCTCTTACGTTAAAATTAGAATGAAACACCTGACCGATCCAAGGTTTGTGTAGCCTTGCATGGTCTGTTGTTTTTAAGTGTGTTTCCTGTAAGAACATAATATCAGCCTTCAGGTTCTTAAAGTGAGTAAAAACCCTAGAACGTTTAACTGGACCATTCATAGATTTGACATTCCATGAAATAAATCTTACTGGGTGGTCCCTTACACTACCAAAGTTAATGGTGGACATAATTTAAGACTGAAGTGAGTGGGCTGGCATGGAAGGAGTTTGGAAAAATAAGTGTGGGCAAGCAACCATGAGAGTAGTAGCCAGAGGCTGCGACAAAAGTAAAACAGGTGAGAGAAAATAAATAAGTAAGAAAAAAAAGAAAAAAAACACACACACACACACCACAGCACAACACACAACACAACAGCAAAAACCCAAAACAACCCAATCCAAGGCCCCCTTTTCCAAACAAAGAGAACCGCAGGTATACATAGAACCACCAGTGCATCCGCCTTCTATTACTAGGCTAGTCTAAAGCTAATTAGCTATACTATCCTCCAAGAACCTGGCTCCATATGAGATTGGTGTGTGAAAAACAAAACACATTAATTTAACATATTAACAAGCTACAGCATATTTAACATAGCATATTTAACACTGCGACAGCAAGGTCACAAACACGTCACCGTTGACAAGTGAAAGGCAACTTAAGGGCGTCTAAGTGAGGCCAATTCAAGAACTATAAAACAGAAAAAAAAAATCTATCTGGGAATAAAAAAGAAAAATTAAGGAAACCCAGAAACACAGTGAGAACCTCAAAAGGTGTTCGGCTATTAGACATTTCACTTTACGAATTTTGAATCAACTTCCAATGCAACAGTGTAAATGAAACTGCTAACGAAGTATCCAACATATTTGTATATAAAAAATAAAGTAAAAAATGTAGTAGTTTGGATAAACTTTGCGGTTTAAGCCAAAGAGAATACGTTTTCCATATTGGCATTAATAACACACTTTGAACCCAGAAAAGAATTGGCCTTAAATTAAACATAGGAATCGCCACTCAGGCCTCCATCTTAATGATCACTTTTGAGTTACATACCATCAGTCCTGCCAGTGGGAATCGTAGAACACTTGGGCAGCAGCGGGAGAGTCAAAGTACAAAGTTTGTCCCTCATAATCCACACGGAGGCGAGCAGGGTAAAGTAGACCGAAGCAGATATTTTTCCTGTACAGTCTGGCTTTGATGTTGTTGTAGGTCGCACGTTTTCGGGCCAGGGATGCACTGAAGTCGGGGTAGAAAAAGACCTTGTGCCCACGAAAACACAAGTTGTCCCTTCTCCTCCCGAAGACCCGCTCCTTGTCCTGGTAGTTGTGGAAAAGCACAATGAAAGCCCGAGCTCTGATGTTATCCCCTCCCGGCGCATTCGCGTCTCCCCAGCCTGTGTCGCGGTCCAGCTCAGCAGTATGGGGAAGAAAACTCGGGGCCCAAGAGACTCTGTAAAGACTCCGCATGAAACCGCGCGGGTCCGAGCACCACCCAAGGTTTGGATCATCGTGGAACGATTGCGTCCAAATCATCGAACTTGTCAACCAGCACATTGTACTCATTTATCAGCGTGCATGTTCGCGTCTCCACACAAAACTCTGTCACTATAGTCGGATAGTCAGCCTCCACATCGGTAATGCGCGGGCATGTTAGGTCCATGTGTATGGAATGACACCAAGGCATGTGCACATATAGACCCAGTGCATGCTCAAGCACCAGCCCCTTAGTGCCTGTTGAGAAAAAGTGGAACGAGCCCAATTTTTTTTCCCTTCATAATATTTGAAATACAAATAGTTTCTCTGTCATCATCCCCAATGTGTTTTGATATCGAGGGTTATTTTTTGAGTTCTGTGAGAATTCGCCCAACATGCTCCGCGGCATAAGACGTAGAATACGTATCTATGCCTATGCCCCGGTGCTTCGCAAGCCCCGCCGCGCCTCTCTCTCATCCTCCCATTCAGT
>OLKM01005535.1:0-16836 GCA_900291075.1 Melanogrammus aeglefinus | reverse complement strand
CAGAGAATAAAAATTAGCAAACTGAATATTCATCTTCGAAACTAGGAGTGTCAACAAGCTGCAAATTATGAATTATCTTTGCTAATAATTATAACCTTAAATGTGTTATAAAGTGATCATATACTACATAAATAGTTCCCCAGGGTATCAATGCAAAATAGGTGTAGATAGGTGTTCTAAACATGTGAACCTAAGTTAATTTACAGACTATGGAAAGACAATCCTTAAATATATGTATGCATCAAGAAGTGATCTAAAGCTGCAGGTTCCGTGTGGGCTCCAATATAGTTCTGCAAAGTGTAGAGTACTTATAATGAGCTGTATAGGGTATTTAAGACGTACGATCACTAAAAGTCATTCTTATGAAATGTTTTGCAGCAATGAGTAATATTAGGGTAAAGTAAAGTTACACAAGTTTGACCATCTAGGTTCACGTACACAACCACACACACACACACACACACACACACACGCACACCACCACCCACCCACACACACACACACACACACACACAAGACACACGCAACACACACGCCACACACAAACACACATTCGGGCTAAGAGATGTTCCGGCACAGCACAGACGCACAGCCAACACAACACCAGGGCGGCGCACACAACACACACAAAACCACCACACACACACACAAACACACACCACACACAATCCACACACACAACACACACACACACACACACACCACAACACACAAGTTTCAAGCCCTAGGACTTTAACAGGTTCTAATAATAACAATGGTGATTCTTCGAACGCAACGATCCTGCTGGGTTTTGTACTACACAGTATTGGCAAGGGTCAGTAATTGGCCAGACTCCAGAGAGATGGACGAGTATGGTTGATATTCAAATGTGTTTTACTACAATTACTAAATCTGAAACTGTAGTAGTATTCCGCTCTAATCATGTACTAGAGGTAATAGTAAATGTTAGTCTTAACTTTTTTTAAATAATTTATTTGAACAAAAGTCAAAGGCAATCAACTTTAATGAGATATTTGAACATTAAGAATAAATCGTTACTACTGAATTGTTTTCAGGTACAGGGTAAGAGACTTCAGAATGCTGAATGAGTCGTTATGATCGTGGGAATTTTCTCCAGAACTCCTTATTAAAGAACGCTTTACTAACAGCTCGTCGCCAAGGAACATCATGTCGTGCGGCTCTTGCATCTCCATCGCAACTACATCAACGGCACCCTGGTCCTACAACTTCACCAGACTCAGGTACCTTGCTCAAATAGCCGACACGTGCATTACAGAGAGGGTCATAAGGATGGTGCTACAACGTAAGGTATGGACACGGAAAACAGAACAGGTCCACTGAGGTGTTGGGGTAGGGGTAGAATAGTGAATATGGAGCAAGGCTATTGAGGAGCAGGTAAAGCGTTAAAACGGCTGCTAAGGAGGCTAAATGGTAGGCTTAAGGACAGCATAGGCACCAGTGTCAAGCCATTGGAACATTGCTCCAGAATCGTTTTTAATTCTCGATTGTATAGTTTGGGCCTTTGGAAATATACTGCTATAAAGTTTGGGGAGGGGCAGTTGATGGAAAGATTGGCTATTCGTGCGATGGCCTTTTCATTTTCCCTTAACACAGTATATTGAAGCACAAATGCTTTTGACGTGACCTTTAGGTTGTATTTATGCAATTCTATGCTCTTGCTATGTAGAATATTGCAACTTTTTTGTGTGTGTTGTGTGTGTGTGTGTGGTGTGTGTGTGTGTGTGTGTGTGTGGTTGTGTGTGTGTGTGTGTGTGTGTGTGTGTGTGTGTGTGTGTGTGTGTGTGTGTGTGTGTGTGTGTGTGTGTGTGCGAGTGTGCTTGGCCTGTCATTCTGATTCTGTTTGTCAGTAGTGACAGAGTCATACATTCATAGTTCAGAATAGTGTTTTTACCAAAAGCAGCTTAAGTGAATAAGTTATGGTACATTAAGGTGATGTACGCTAAGATGAAAAGTTTAAGAGAGACGGCAAGGAAGCGCACACAGATTTTGACAACTAAACCAACCTTAAAAATCATCCCCTCCCTCTACTCTTGCTCATCCGTTTTCTCTTGCCGGTTACGAAGGAGTCCCTTTTTCACTGCGAACTGTTTGACAGGAAAGTGGGATTTCCTGAACATGCATGAAAGAGCTACCGGATGGATGAGAAATGAAACTGGGAGCGGTCTAAAATATGTATTGGGCAAGGCTGACACAGGCCGTCAACTGGAACAGATGTTGTAATGGCACATTTCACTCACTGATAGCTGGTGAATGATTTTGGCATCTCTTAAAACTCAAACTCATATAATAGTTCTTACATGTAGGTGTGAATATGTGAAGAAGGGCTGTAGGAATCCTACATACAGCCCTTTAAAGGTGCAGGGAGGGAGGGAGAAAGCCGACGTTGATGATTTAACAGTATTTCGACTTGGAGTGGAATACCCTAACCATTACTACCTCTATCTCCTGCAGATCTTTAGGGTGAACCCTCGATACATCCTCTCATCCACCTGGTTCGTCACGATATGATCCAGGCTGTCGTTGTCTGGGCTTCCTGATCCGTTATCTTGGTACATCTCTACAACATCAACGTTTCTTTCTGCTGCCTCTGCTGGTCATCTCCATCTGCACTACCTTCAACACCCTCTCAACCTGGCCTGTATGGGCAGTGGAGTGCTATGTAGCTGTGTGCTTCCCATGCGCGCTACGTACAGATTTGCACTGTGAAGAGAACCTACATCCTGATTGGTTTGATTTGGGGGGCGAGTGCCATCTCCATCCTACCCGACATCTTCCTGCTCGTGATCGTGGAGCCTCCAAGCTTCTTTCATACCAGGTGTGTTCTGCATCCGGGACACGGTTCTTCAGGAGAAGCCATCCCAGAAGAGGAACACCTCCACATCATCTGTCTAGTTGTGGTCTGGCTCACCTTGTTCTTCACCTATTTCAATGTTCTGTTTGCGGCCAAGGCGGCCAACACAGATGTGAAGAAGGCGAGGAACACTCTGCTTCTGCATGGCTTCCAGCTCCTGCTCTGCATGATGACTTACATGCAGCCCATATTACTGGCGGCCCTGCTGTACCATTTCCCCCAGAGTTTCAATGAAATTATCTTCACCTTATATGTCTTATTTCATATCATGCCACGCTTCCTAAGCCCCATTGTTTATGGAGTAAGAGATAAGAAGTTCCGGAACTATCTCAGTAGATATTTGATGTGTGAAGTTATCATAAAAACCAAACCAAACCATCACAATCACAAAGCCGGATTCTAAATAATAAAAGAAACAAGCAAAATATTACCTTTGTAGTATTCCAGATATACCATTTTTTTTGATTAGCGCATTTCTTACACCAAGCAGTTCAATGTGCTTTACAGAGAAAAGACAACAGTAACCATTTATAGTGAAGAAGTATGCAAGCAATATAATGAAATCACACATATACTATAAAAATAAAGGGAGAAAAAGATGTGCTGTATGAACATGTCATGTATATTATTATTATTATTATTAATTATTAATTTTTTATATGTATATAGTTTGGTCCAATGCCATTTAGTGCTTTAAAAACAAGAAGTAGAGAACTTTAAATTCAATTCTATAAATAACAGGAAGCCGGTGTAAGGAACCTTAGGATAGGGGTGACGTGCTCACTCCTTTTAGTCCGAGTTAGCACCCTCAGCAGCAGCGTTTTTGTATAGTTTTGTAGTTGCTTTATAGTTTATTAAAGAGGGTTACAAGAGGCGGCACACCAACCACCAAGGACACTACACACCCCCCAGCACACACTGTTCACCACTGCTACCCATCTGGCAAGATGCTACAGGAGCATGAAAGCCAGAACAACCAGACTTGAAAACACAGTTTTTATCCACAGGCCATCAGGCTGCTGGAATGACTCTCTCAACCACTGATGGCACTCTGTTTTGCACTATATTCAATACTGTGAACTGTATTTATTTTCAACTGTGAGCTTCATTTGCACTATGTACTTATCTACTAATAATATTCAATATCCAATGTATACATTCAAACTTCTATATTTCAATGTCTTTCAGGGCCTTCTGCTGTAGGCGAACATTGCAAATGCTCAGCAGCACCTTGTTCTTGCATCTGTTTTTGTTTAACTAAATTCTGCTCTTTGTACAGCTTTTTTTTAGACGTTTAGTTATTTATCTACTTTATTTTAAGCATATTTTGGGTGAAGGGAACTTGCAAATTAAGAATTTAATTGCCCAGTGCAAACAATGTTTCCATTGTGTATATGACAATAAAAAATCTTGTATCTTGTATCTTGTATCTTATTTGGGGAATCCCAGTTAAAAGGGCATTATCGTAGTCTATCCTGCTTGAAATAAAAGCATGAATATGTTATTCTAGATCACACTCTGACATAAGGTTCCCCAATTTTGCAATGTTCTTCAGGTGAAAAAATGCTGATTTACTGACCAATCAAAAGTAAATGGGAGACAAGGCCAAGTCACACTTTGATTTCATGTTGATAGACTAATATTTAAAGGAGACATATTATGGTGTTTTCCCAACAAGTAAACATAGTATTTGAGTTCCAGAAAACATGTTTTTGAAGCTGTTTGCTGGAAATAGCTTTTAGGAAAATAGATACATCGTCTACCGCTATTCCCCTCTGTTTCAGTCCCTTCAGAATGCGCTGTTTCTGGTGTCTGTAGCTTTGATTCAAATGAGCTGCTGCCCATTGACCAATGAGCTGTCAGACTGAACCGCAGCATGGAGGAGAAGGGGTTGTTGCCGTTTGCTGACTCCTGGGGCTCTATATCTATATAATATAATATAACATAATAATAATATTATATATGGGTATTTATATAATTATATAATATATATATCTAATATCACGTCCAAAAGCTATGTGCGCCTCCGATGATATTATGAATAATTAAGACTGTGTCTGACGTTTCTGGTACTTCCACAAGTAAAGACTCGTAGTGGGGGATATCTCGGTCATGGTTGAGAAGAATTGGGGGGAAGGAACTTTGGCATTGACTCTCTGAAGTCCATGAACCGCGACATGAAGTAGAAAAAGATTGTACTCTGGGAGCTGAGCTGCCGGACTGCCTCCGAGCTCTCCGCGCTGGAGCTGCCGACCGCCATCCGGCAGTGTACCCCGGGAGCTGAACTGGCGGCGAAGCTAGGTGGCAGCTCCGGCGGACTAGCAGCTCCGGCGGACGAGTAGCTCTGGCTGGGGTAGCTCGGCGGCAGTCCGGCAGCTCAGCTCCAGGAGTACAATCCCTTTCTACCAGAGATGTGGACTGGAGTCACATGACTTGGACTCGAGTCAGACTCGAGTCATGATTTTGATGACTTCAGACTCGACTTGACAAAATTACGCATGACTTGCGACTCGACTTAGACTTGACTGCTATTGACTTGAGACTTGACTCAGACTTTGCCTCTTTGACTTGTAATGACTCGACACGTCTTGAGTCAAAAACATTTATTGTTTTAGATATCTAACCTATTTCCCGCCTAGAGGGCTAGACACCCAAAACGCATTCACTTCCGTGAAGATGAAAAAAAATACAGCGAGCGAAGTCAAATCTACACTTTAATAATATCAAAACGAAATTTCGATATCATTTATACTTTATTCAGAATAACAGTTTTAGTTTCATATCTGCTGCATTTTGAGTTAGTCCCATTGAAGCCGTCTGGCCAGCCTCTGACACTTAAGACATTGTAACTAAATCATTGTTCAACCGTTTACCTTTGTTCAAAAAATGTAACAAATCTACACACTCGTATCTTCAATAATATCTTAACTGAATTTCGATATCATTTATGCTTTCTTCAGAATCACAGTTTAAGTTTCATATCGGCTTCGTTTTCAATTGTTCTCATTGATTTACGTTGACGCTGGAGGTGAGGCGTTCAGCAGTGTTGCCAGATTGGGCGTTTTTACCACCCTATTGGATTACATTTTGAGGACGTTTAGGCAGTGTTGCCAGATTGGCCGGTTTTCCCACCCTATTTGGCTACTTTTAACAACATAAGATTTCGGCACATGCGCATATCATAACACATTTGAAGACAGAAACAATGAACATATAACTGTATTGATAAGAAATGACACATTAGAGTGATATGTGGAAATTATGATCAATAGCCTAATAATGACATTAAGTGAAAATACATGGTGACTTATTCAAGACTTGAAGAAGTTTGGGACTTGGACTTGGACTCGACTTGGCTTTGGTGTGACTTTGACTTGGACTCGACTTGCCTTTCCCTGTCTTGACTTGGGACTCGACTCGGACTTGACTGTTAAGACTTGGGACTTACTTCGGACTTGCCAAACACTGACTTTGTCCCATCTCTGCTTTCTACTCCATGTCTTCTCCTCCCTACTTCCCTTCGGCGGCAGCTCCGGCGGGGTGAGCTCGGCGCCAGAGAAAGGGATTGTTCTCCCGGAGCTTAACTGCAGGGCTAACGCCAAGTCCGCCACGCCGGAGCTGCTCGTCCGCTGGTCCACAAAATCTTAGGCCACGTTCAGACTGCCAGCCGAAATCCGATTTTTAGCCCATCCAGATTGGAACCAGATGACTCTTTTGTAGTCTGAACAGTCCCAAGTCACATGAAATCCGATTTTTGCGAAACGGATCGGAACCACCTCCGGGAGGTGGTTTCAGATCGCATTGGAACAGATGCGTCTCAGTCTGAACAGCTCCCAAACACTCAGATCGGATTTGACTGTCCGTGACGTCACTCTACGCGACGCCAGACCTGACCCAATGCGCCAAACCACCCGCCTCAGTCCTTGGACAGAGGAAGAAACGAAATGCCTCATTAATCTGTGGGGAGATGGGTCCGTTCAAGCGAAGCTCGAGGACATGTATCGGAATAAGTCGATTTATGAAAGTCTTTCGCGTTCTTTGATCCATCTTGTTTTGTTATTGTTTTTTCTCGTCGCTATTTACATGACGTCACGCAATACACGCGCTGGATGACGCCTCCGCTCCGACGTCGTTGCTACAGCAACCTGTCAGATGGGTCAATAATGTGGCCCAGTCTGAACAGAGCCAAATGCGATTTGGACACTTGCTAAAACAGTGTGGACAGTCAGCCCTAAAAATCGGATATGAGAAGGAATCCGATTTGAATCAGATTTGCCTGCAGTCTGAACGCGGCCTTAGCGATGCACTGCTTGGAGGGGAGTGGGGAAGTGGGAGGTAATATTCAAATGCGCCCCCTTCCTACATAGGAGGGGGCGCCGAAACTGACTCGCTCGTTTGGTAGCTGGAGGTGGGCTGCTTCCAGAAATGTGTATCTCACCCAAAAATCATGTACAGACTTATTTCAAAGTTTGTATGGGTGTGGGAGCACCATCTACCCACAACAACACCCCAAATCCCAGAAAAAGTGCTGTTTTCAAAATATGTTCCCTTTAAAGAAGTGGTCCCTATAATTGAAGACACTGATGTTTGCAATATGTTGTCAAATGCTACTGATCTATGCATTTGTTTGTTAAAGTTGTGTTTAACGACACATTTTTATGTTTCCATTAAATGCTGGAAGCTATCCATTTGAACTTGTTATAATATTGTGTCAATAAAAATTACTACGGATTTACTTGTACAGAGAAAAACATAATACATTATGACACACACACAATCTCTATCCATCACTTACACACACACACGCAATCTTTATCTATCACTCACACACACACACAGACACACACACACACACACACACACACACACACACACACACACACACACACACACACACACACACACACACACACACACACACACACACACACACACACACACACACACACACACACACACACACACAAGTTTTACAAGCCCCTAGGACTTTAACAGGTTCTATATAAACAATGGTATTCTGCGAACCTACGATCCTCTGGGTTTTGTACTAACAGTATTGGCAAGGGTCAGTATTGGCAAGACATCCAGCAGAGATGGACGAGTATGGTTTGATATTTAAAATGTGTTTACTAAATTTACTAATCTGAACTGTATTAGTATTACCCTCATATGTACTAGAGGTAATAGTAGAATGTAGTCTTAACTTTTTTTAAATAATTTATTTGAAAAAAGTAAAAGGCAATCAATTTAATGAGATATTAACATTAGAATAAATGTTACTACTGAATGTGTTCTTCCAGGTACAGGGTAAGAGACCTCAGAATGCTGAATGAGTCGTTGATCGTGGGAAATTTCTCAGCACTCCTTATTACAGAAACGTTTACTACAGTCGTCGCCAAGAACATCATTGCCGTGGCGCTCTGCATCTCCATCAACTACATCAACGGCACCCTGGTCCACACCTTCACCAGACATCAGGTACCTTGCTCGCAATAGCCTGACACCGTGATTACAGAGAAGGGTCATAAAGGATAGGTAGACAACGTAGAGGTTGGACACGGAAAACAGCAGCAGGTCACTGAGGTGTGGGTAGGGGCTAGATAGTGAATATGAAGCAAGGCCATTGAGGAGCAGGTAAAGCTTAAAACGTCTTGCCTAAGGAGGCTAAAAGGTAGGTTAAGGACAGCATAGCACAGTGTAGCATTGAAATTGCTCCAGAAATCGTTTTTTAGATTTTCGGATTGTATAGTTTGGGCCTTTGGAAATATATGCTATAAAGTGTGGAGGGGCAGTTGATGGAAAGATTGCTATTCGTGATGGCTCTTTTCAGTTTCCTTGACACAGTATATTGACACATGCTTTACGTGACCTTTAGGTTGTATTTATGCAATGTCTATGCTCTTGCTATGTAGGAATAGTGCAACATTTTTTTTGTGTGTGTGTGTGTGTGTGTGTGTGTGTGTGTGTGTGTGTGTGTGTGTGTGTGTGTGTGTGTGTGTGTGTGTGTGTGTGTGTGTGTGTGTGTGTGTGTGTGTGTGTGTGTGTGTGTGTGTGTGTGTGTGTGTGTGTGTGTGTGTGTGTGTGTGTGTGTGTGTGTGTGTGTGTGTGTGTGCTTGGCCTGTCATTCTGATTCTGTTTGTCAGTAGTGACAGCGTCATACAATTCAATATTAGAAATTTTGTCTTTTCCCCAAAGCAGCTAAAAGTGAATAAAGTTATGGTACATTAAGGTGATGTAGCTAAGATTGAAAAGTTGTAAAGAGAGACGGCAGGAAAGCGCACAAGATTTTGAAACTAAACAACCTTAAAATCATCCCCTCCCTCTACTTTGCTCCATCCGGTTTCTCTGCCGTTGAGAAGGGTCACTTTTCATGCAACTGTTTTTGACAGGAAAGTGGGATTCCCTGAACCATGCATGGAAGAGCTACCCGGATGGATGAGAAATGAACTGGGAGCGGTCTAAAATATGTATTGGGCAAGGCTGACACAGGCCGTCAACTGGAACAGATGTTGTAATGGCACATTTCACTCACTGATAGCTGGTGAATGATTTTGGCATCTCTTAAAACTCAAACTCATATAATAGTTCTTACATGTAGGTGTGAAGATGTGAAGAAGGGCTGTAGGAATCCTACATACAGCCCTTTAAAGGTGCAGGGAGGGAGGGAGAAAGCCGACGTTGATGATTTAACAGTATTTTTACTTGGAGTGGAATACCCTAACCATTACTACCTCTATCTCCTGCAGATCTTTAGGGTGAACCCTCGATACATCCTCTTCATCCACCTGGTTCTCAACGATATGATCCAGCTGTCGTTGTCTGGGCTTCTGATCGTTATCTGGTACATCTTCTACACACATCAACGTTTCTTTCTGCTGCCTCCTGCTGGTCATCTCCATCTGCACTACCCTCAACACCCCTCTCAACCTGGCCTGTATGGCAGTGGAGTGCTATGTAGCTGTGTGCTTCCCTATGCGCTACGTACAGATTTGCACTGTGAAGAGAACCTACATCCTGATTGGTTTGATTTGGGGGGCGAGTGCCATCTCCATCCTACCCGACATCTTCCTGCTCGTGATCGTGGAGCCTCCAAGCTTCTTTCATACCAGGGTGTTCTGCATCCGGGACACAGTCTTCAGGAGCAGCATCCAGAAGAGGAACACCTCCCACATCATCTGTCTAGTTGTGGTCTGGCTCACCTTGTTCTTCACCTATTTCAATGTTCTGTTTGCGGCCAAGGCGGCCAACGCAGATGTGAAGAAGGCGAGGAACACTCTGCTTCTGCATGGCTTCCAGCTCCTGCTCTGCATGATGACTTACATGCAGCCCATATTACTGGCAGCCCTGCTGTACCATTTCCCCCCAGAGTTTCAATGAAAGTATCTTCACCTTATATGTCTTAATTCAGATCATGCCACGCTTCCTAAGCCCCATTGTTTATGGAGTAAGAGATAAGAAGTTCCGGAACTATCTCAGTAGATATTTGATGTGTGAAGTTATCATAAAAACCAAACCAAACCATCACAATCACAAAGCCGGATTCTAAATAATTAAAGAAACAAGCCAAATATTACCTTTGTAGTATTCCAGATATACAATTTTTTTTGGATAGCGCATTTCTTACACCAAGCAGTTCAATGTGCTTTACAGAGAAAAAGACAACAGTACCATTTATAGTGAAGAAGTATGCAAGCAATATAATGAAATCACACATATACTATAAAAATAAAGGGAGAAAAAGATGTGCTGTATGAACATGTCATGTATATTATTATTATTATTATTATTATTATTATTATTAATTTTTATATTGTATATAGTTTGGTCCAATGCCATTTAGTGCTTTAAAAACAAGAAGTAGAGCTTTAAATTCAATTCTATAAATAACAGGAAGCCGGTGTAAGGACCTTAGGATAGGGGTGACGTGCTCACTCCTTTTAGTCCTAGTTAGCACCCTAGCAGCAGCGTTTTGTATAGTTTGTAGTTGCTTTATAGTTATTAAAGAGGGTTACAAAGAGGGCACACAACACCACCAAGGACACTACACACCCCCAGCACACACTGTTCACACTGCTACCATCTGGCAGATGCTACAGGAGCATGAAAGCCAGAACAACCAGACTTAAAAACAGTTTTTATCCACAGGCCATCAGGCTGCTGAATGACTCTCTCAAACACTGATGGCACTCTGTATTTGCACTATATTCAATACTGTGAACTGTATTTATTTTCAACTGTGAGCTTCATTTGCACTATGTACTTATCTACTAATAATATTCAATATCCAATGTATACATTCAAACTTCTATATTTCAATGTCTTTCAGGGCCTTCTGCTGTATGCGAACATTGCAAATGCTCAGCAGAACCTTGTTCTTTATGTTTGAATCTGTTTTTGTTTAACTAAATTCTGCTCTTTGGACAGATTTTTTTTAGAAGTGTAGTTATTGATCTACTTTATTTTAAGCATATTTTGGGTGAAGGGAACTTGCAAATTAAGAATTTCATTGCCCAGTGCAAACAATGTTTCCATTGTGTATATGACAATAACAAATCTTGTATCTTGTATCTTGTATCTTATTTGGGGAATCCCAGTTAAAAGGGCATTATCGTAGTCTATCCTGCTTGAAATAAAAGCATGAATACGTTAGTCTAGGTCACACTCTGACATAAGGTTCCCCAATTTTGCAATGTTCTTCAGGTGAAAAAATGCTGATTTACTGACCAATCAAAACTAAATGGGAGACAAGGCCAAGTCACACTTTGATTTCATGTTGATAGACTAATATTTAAAGGAGACATATTATGGTGTTTTCCCAACAAGTAAACATAGTATTTGAGTTCCAGAAAACATGTTTTTGAAGCTGTTTGCTGGAAATAGCTTTTAGGAAAAAGATATATCGTCTACCGCTATTCCCCTCTGTTTCAGTCCCTTCAGAATGCGCTGTTTCTGGTGTCTGTAGCTTTGATTCAAATGAGCTGCTGCCCATTGACCAATGAGCTGTCAGACTGAACCACAGCATGGAGGAGAAGGGTTGTTGCCATTTGCTGACTCTGGAGCTCTTATATCTATATAATATAATATAACATAATATATATATATATATATATGGGTATTTATATAATTATATAATATATATATCTAATATCACATCCAAAAGCTATGTGCGCCTCCGATGATATTATGAATAATAAACACTGTGTCTGACGTCTCTGGTACTTCCACAAGTAAAGACTCGTAGTGGGGGATATCTCGGCCATGGTTGGCGAGAATTGGGGGGAAGGAACTTTGGCATTGACTCTCTGAAGTCCATGAACCGCGACATGAAGTAGAAAAAGATTGTACTCTGGGAGCTGAGCTGCCGGACTGCCTCCGAGCTCTCCGCGCTGGAGCTGCCGGCCGCCATCCGGCGGTGTACTCCGGGAGCTGAACTGGCGTCGCAGCTAGGTGGCAGCTCCGGCGGACTAGCAGCTCCGGCGGACGAGTAGCTCTGGCTGGGGTAGCTCGGCGGCAGTCCGGCAGCTCAGCTCCCAGAGTACAATCCCTTTCGACTCCATGTCTCCTCCTCCCGACTTCAATTCGGCGGCAGCTCCGGCGGGGTGAGCTCGGCGCCAGAGAAAGGGATTGTACTCCCGGAGCTTAGCTGCAGGGCTAACGCCAAGTCCCCCCCGCCGGAGCTGCTCGTTCCGCTGGTCCAACAACAATCTTAGCCGATGCACTGATTGGAGGGAGTGGGGAAGTGGGAGGTAATATTCAAATTGCCGCCCTTCCTACATAGGAGGGGGCGCCGAAACTGACTCGCTCGTTTGGTAGCTGGAGGCGGGCTGCTTCCAGAAATGTGTATCTTACCCAAAAATCATGTACGGACTTATTTCAAAGTTTGTATGGGTGTGGGAGCACCATCTACCCACAACAACACCCCAAATCCCAGGAAATGTGCTGTTTTCAAAATATGTCCCGTTTAAAGAAGTGGTCCTTATAATTGAAGACACTGATGTTTGCAATATGTTGTCAAATGCTACAGATCTATGCATTTGTTTGTTAAAGTTGTGTTTAACGACACATTTTTATGTTTCCATTAAATGCTGGAAGCTATCCATTTGAACTTGTTATAATATTGTGTCAATAAAAATTACTACGGATTTACTTGTACAGAGAAATACATAATACATTATGACACACACACAGGGCCCTATTTTAACGGTCTGAAACGCAAGTGGGAAAGCGCAAAGCGCAAGTAGCTTTGTGGGCGGTTCTACGGCGCTATCGCTATTTTACAGGCGGATAAATGACACTTCCGCCGCGGCGCAAGTGTCAAAAGGGTTGGTCTGAAGCAGCCTAATTACCCGTAGGTGTGGTTTGGGCGTAACATGCAATGAACCAATCAGAGCGTTTTTTCGCATCCCCTTTAAGAACGATCGGCGCATGTTCCATGGCGGATTGCTATTATGATGGCGGGTTTGCCAGGCGCACGCAATGAAAGGTTCACCACAGAAGATACCGATGTGCTTGTCAGAGCAGTCAAAGAACGCGACTTGGCTTTTATATGGGGATGGAGAAACCCACCCAAATATGCTTCCGTGAAAGCGGCTTGGAAGGAAATTGCCGTAATTGTTTTAGCCAGGACAAAATATTCTTTTATATATTATTATTATTTTTATATTATTTTATCTTTATGGACACCACAATGATTTCCTTGTGTGGTAATTTTTTATTGTCCTTGTTAATTATGTATGGTTTGCAAAAATGGAACTGCTGTCCGTGTAGATGAGAGAAGCAAGTGTATGCGCGAGGTGCACAAGCAATCCGTATGCATCGCATGCGCATGTATGGCTGCGGCCTTTAAAATAGCATCTAGAACAACACGCCACTGACTTTAAACACAGGTATTTCTGTGCGTCCAGTAGCGCAATGGTTTTCAGAGACGTCAATATACATTGTCGCCCAGAACACGCCTCCTCCTTCGCCAAACCGCCCCTTGGGGCGCAAGATCGATTCCCTAATTTAACCGGCGAGTGGCGCTGGTGCAAAAGAACGCTCTGCGCCAGTTGTAGAAACTAGCAACGACACATGCGCCAGTGACTAAGTCACTTGCGCCGGATGCAAGATAGGGCCCACAATCTCTATCCATCACTTACACACACACACAGACACACAGACACACACACACACACACACACACACACACACACACACACACACACACACACACACACACACACACACACACACACACACACACACCACACACACACCACACACACACAACACACACCACACACACACACACAACTAATCCCCTAAGACTCTATTAGGGTCTTATATAAACCATGTCACTATTTGATTTCTCCCTCACTTTTCTCCTCACTTCAACATGACATTATTGTCTCATGGATAAATCAGATTGTTTTTAGTGTTAGTATTTTATTAAGTACTGGCATTCAGCCAGTCTATGCGCCAAGCAGAGATGATGTGTATGGTTGATATTTACTAGAATTTACTTTGCAATTACTATCTTGAAATGTGTTTTTATTTATTATATTATGTATACTCTTAGTATTTACTCTATTATCAACCTCTTTTGACCCTCACTTTGTTTATTTTAAACATTTTTCCTTTTAATACTTGAAATTGTTTCTTCCAGCTTATCGGTTCACGGTACCTCAAACACCCTGAATGAGTCGTTTGGTGGATGGGGTAAACTCCATCCTCGAAGCTGTCCTCTTAAGGGATACGTTACGTACCGGCGCCGTCGCCCAAGAATGTCATTGTCGTGTCGCGTCCGTGCGTGCTGTGCCCATGCAGAGCAGTCGATCAACGGCACCTGGTCCTACCGTCTCCAAACACCTACAGGCGCGCGTCCGAAACCCGTGAGTGAAACAGCATAGGACAAATTAAGGACGCGGTGTAAGGGTTAAAACATCTTCAAGGAAAGACTGAAAACACCCTGAATCAAAACCAAGACACTTTTTGTGGGGAGACAGACACCCCTAGTCACTAACGGTCTGCTTATCTCGATTAACTTGGCTGCATTTTGATTGAATATTCTCTTATATAGATTGCTATGTGCAAATCACTGCTCTAGTCTGCTTGAAATATTTGATATTGTTCTCAAGTTCATCTATTCTCTGTTAAGGCGAGTAGTGAAGCTCTTTGGAATTTTATATGCGAAGGCAGATTTGAAAAAATCTTTAAAATTGAAATGTTCTTTTCCTCGTATCTCTACAGACTTGTGTTTTACCATACTTTTTTTGAGTGTATTTTTTTTATATCTTTGCATCTGCTTATTGTACCAGACTTGTTGAGGTGATCTGAAAAACAATCTATTATATCCTTGTGTGTGTATGTGGTCTGTGTTGTGTGTGTGTGTGTGGTGTGTGTGTGTGTGGTGTGTGTGGTGTGTGATGTGTTTGTTGTGTGTGTTGTGTGGTTGTGTGTGTTGGTGTGTGTGGTGGTGTGGTGTGCTGTGCCACGCATCGCAGTGACCTGCCTGCCTGCCTGTCTGCCTGCCTGCCTGCGTGCGTGGCTCGTGCGTGCTGTGGCTCGTGCGTGCATGCGTGCCGTGCTGCGGATGGGGTGTGCATAGCGTGCTGCGTGCTTCGTGTGCTGTGTGTGTGTGATGTGTGTGTAGCGCCTGCTGCCTGCCCCTGCTTAGCGCTGCCGTTATCTGTTCACTGACCTGCCTGCGGGCATGCTGTGCGTGGCGTGCTAATCGTGTGCTTTCCAACGTGTGTTACACAGAGCGTAAGGTGTGTGTTAGTGCATATGTGACGTCTGGCGTGCATGCATTCCGTGTTGTGTGTGTGTGCAGGGCTTAGCCATTTCTGGCCGATGGTGGGTAGGGGTGGTTGCATCCCCTGGCTTAGCCTCGTTATCGTGGAGCAGACGCAGTTTCTGCTACCATAGTGTGTTTGCCCAACATTTTGACAGAGAGAGGCACTAGGTGTGTCGTTAGTGTGCACTATGTTGATTGTCTTTGGGTTCATAATTACTGTTGCTCTCTAATCTACCACAATTAAAAATATGCAGGCCTTCCGAGCAGAAACAAGTGACAGAAGTGGGCTCTATGAGAGAATCCTTTCCTTTAAGTCACTACTTGGCACTGTGTTCACACTTATGAGGAACAACGTGTGTGATTTGGCTGAGCTGACGTTGTTAATGCGGTGAGTTGTCCGCGTCTGACATGAAGAGGGGAGCCGGGCTAGCATGAATTCTCAGACAGTTTACCGCCACCAGTTGATTATGTTTCGCAGCTCTGTTGGGAAAGCAGTTTTGTTTCTAGAGTGTTACGGTTTGGATAAAAACTAAGGGCATTTTAAAAATTAAGTGATGAATCTAAATTTGAAATTATATAATAACAGGGTTCTGCCACAGGAAATGTCAACATTCATATCAGAGATCATTTTGTTTTAGTCCTGCATTTTCAATTACACTTGCCAGTGTGTGACAGCCGCGTTTAACAATTTCACTACCTCTATTCTCCTGTTAGATTCTTTAGGGGGTGAAACCCTCGCGATACATCCTCTTCATCCACCTGGTTCTCAACGATATGATCCATCTGTCGTTGGTCTGGGCTTCTGCCACACAACGATCTTCTAACCACCATCAACGTTTCTTCTGCTGCCTCCTGCTGGTTCATCTCCAATGCTGCCGACTACCCTCAACATCCCCTTCTCAACCTGGCCGATGGCATGTTTTTACATTTAGCTGTGTCTTCCCTGATTGCGCTACGTAACAATTTTTGGCACTGTGACGGAGAAACTATACACCGATGTTTTGGTGTCGAGTGCCATATCCCAACCTACCCGACATCTCCGTCGGTTGTATCGTGGGAGCCTCCAAGCTTCTTTCATACGCAAGGGTGTTTCTGCACCCGGGGACACGGCCAGCGGGGGCGTCCAAGAAAGATGAAAAAAAACACCTCCCACAATCATCTGTCTAGTTGTGGTCTGGCTAACCTTGTC
>OLKM01005534.1:0-16844 GCA_900291075.1 Melanogrammus aeglefinus | reverse complement strand
GCTACTGTATGACTAAAGTTGAAGGTTTTAATATGTGGTGTGTTTGGTGGCGTGTGAGTATTGGCTCAAGCCTTCAAACAATCACGTTGTTCAAAGTTCACCTAGACTTGCACAGCCAACCCCCTCTCACCCCCCCACAACACACATATTGTATGTGATATCGTCCTGGCTACTCAATAAAAGAAGGAAAAAAGGTATTTGCATGTGTAGCATCTTATCCAGCTATGCTTCGTTGTAATAACTGGGATGGGTTATCTAAGATTGTTACGTGCTTGTTTCTATAAAAATCGCACTTATTGGTAAGTTCGCTTTGGATAAAAGCGTCTGCTAAATGTCAATGTGAATGTGTGCGTGTGTGTGTAGGACCACGAGCAGCAGCGGAGGTATAGACCCAGCAGACTACATGAACCTGCTCTTCAAAGTGAAGTGCTCCACTGCGAGTACATCCAGGACCTCCCGGCCTTCGTCCTGCCGTCCACCATGGCCGTGTAAGACACCACACACACAACACACACACAAACCACACAGACACACATGCACGCACGCACGCACGCATACCACACACACAAACACACAGACACACATGCACGCACGGCCGCACGCATACACACACACACACAAACACACACACACACACACACACACACACACACACACAGTCATACAATGGCCTGTGTAAGACACACACAAACACACACACACACACACACACGTGTGCGCGCACACCTACACCGCACTACAGTATATGCAGCCAGGTACAGCATCTCCTCTGTTGCTCTCCAGTTGTTCCTACCATTCGTCCTCGGCGCTGGTTGGCTGAGAACAGAGAAGTTGGTCCCTGGAGTTCAATGAGTGCAGCGCTGGAGAGAGACAAGCGAGAAGGGGTGAGGAGAGGAGATGACCCCTGACCTCGTGACTAATACGCTCATGCTTTTCAATGTCAATAGGATGAACATATGCATACTTTCTTTTGGTTTAACTCTCCACCTTTGACCTTTTCCTCTCCCAGTTCCTGCCGAACGTCTTGAGCATGCTCTGTTCTCCTGCTCCGTGGTGGACGTCTTCACTCAACTCAAACAAAGCTTTGAAGATCATCAAAGAAGCTGGAGTGCCCAGACCCCGATGTGCTCGTGGCACAATTCACAGCAACGCTTTGCAAAGGTAGCGCTTGTCTCTGGGATCATGACGACCGTTACTCACCTCTCAAGACGTACATTATTCATGGCCAAGATATTTTATCTTAATAGCTAAGCCTAACTACTAGAGATGTATGTGTATGTATACAGAAATGAAAATAAGATGCAATTCTGCATTTTCTCTAACCAGACCATCAGCAAGGGTCCGCCTGGCAGTACTGTTCGGTGTTGAGTCAGAGCTCACACTCCTCTGTCACGAAGGAGAAGACTGTAGTTTCAAGTCCCATGCCTCCCTCTTTCTTCTCTAACATTCTTTCTTTCTTTCGTCCCCCTTCTCTCTCTCTCTCTCTCTCTCTCTCTCTCTCTCTCTCTCTCTCTCTCTCTCTCTCTCTCTCTCTCTCTCTCTCTCTCTCTCTCTCTCTCTCTCTCTCTCTCTCTCTCTCTCTCTCTCTCTCTGTCTCTGTGTCTCTCTCTCTCTCTCTCTCTCTCTCTCTCTCTCTGTGTCTCTGTGTCTCTCTCTCTCTCTCTCTCTGTGTCTCTGTCTCTGTCTCTCTCTCTCTCTCTCTCTCTCTCTCTCTCTCTCTCTCTCTCTCTCTCTCTCTCTCTCTCTCTCTCTCTCTCTCTATCTATCCTACTATCCATCTACCTATGTGTCTGTCTGTCTGTCTGTCCGTCCGTCCATCTGGTCACAATCTCTCTGATGCGTCTCTCTGGTTCTCATTTGTTTCTATCTTGTTTCTATCTTCCTCTCAACTCTTAACTCTTTCTCTGTCCAGCCCTGCATTCTAATGAACAATGTCCAGCAGATGAGGGTGTTGTTGGAGAGAATGTTTGAGTCTATGGGAGCCAAGCAGGTACACACACACTCGCTCGCTCACTCACTCACACACACACACACACACACACACACACACACACACACACACCACACACACACACACACACACACACACACACACACACACACACACACACACACACACACACACACACACACACACACACACACACACACCCAAACACACCCAAACACACATAAACCGACACACAAAGTCTTAATCTCCTAAGGTGTGCATGTCAAAACGGTCAGTCTGTTGGCCGGTTTGTCTGTGTCATTGTAATGTTCTGGCTGCCACTGAGTGTGTGAGTTTGTCTCTTTCTCCCCAGCTGACTGTGGAAGAGGAAAAGGTATGTCTCACTGACCTCTTCTGTACCTCCAACTTCCTTATCAAATCACTTAATTCAGAGCGGAATAAAGTGAAGAATGTTAGATAGTTATTTTTATTACACTGAAAAAAAGTCTCACATCTTGGTGTGCTTGAATTAAAAAGGTAAAAAGGAAAGAAAATACAAATATCAGACACGTTTTTCTACAACAACCCAATAGGTAAAGGCTGAGGTCAGGGCTTGTCATGACATAATGTGTGCAATGAACGCATCCATTTTGGAGGCACTTGCAATGCTAGTTATGATGTCATTAGTAATGTTTTTTGGGTCAATGTTTAGTAACAAATCGTGGAAGGATTTGTCATTATGGGGAGACATTGCTGTGCTCGAAAACACGTTTACTTCATGCCGTTTACTTCATGCGAGATGTAAAATAGTTTTGACTCAATTTAAACAAATCCTCTCAAATGAATTTCACATTTCTATGGGTCGTTTCATCATCATCATCAACATCCTCATCATCATCATCATCATCATCATCATCAGAGCACAGCTCTATTTGTTGTTTTTATTTGCATGTTCAATCAAAATACAGCAATAAAACCTTAAATGCTGCATAGCACTGTCGCTGTCGCAAATTATCTATTAGTTCAAACTCCTTGTAACCGGTTCCACGTGTGTGTATAAATAACCCTGTTATTGTCCCCGCCCAGCTTGAGGGGCAGGAGGAGGAGGAGGAGCCTGAGGAGCCTGTTGAGGAGGTGGGTGACCAGTAGGTCTGTAGGGTTAAGTAGGACACTTTCCTACTTACGAGTGGAATAGTCATAAACTGCTCCAAGCAAAAAAGCAATCCTATCGATTTCTGACCGGATGTCGTTCTGATTGTTCTGATGTACCTTTGTTGACTATCAGATGTGAATATTTTTGCCATACAAATGTAGCAATTGTTTAATGCACAAGGGCTAATACACTGGGGCAAGTATTGTTGCAATGGCTACGTAATGTATTACTCTACCGTTAGCTTGACTAACTGTAGTAATATAGCTTGAGAACGGCTTAATAATCTCATCTTGCTTATTGTAACATTTCTATTTTGATTACATATTATCTATTATATAATGTACAAATATGGTCAAAACAACAGTTAACAGCCGGCAGTTAACAGGCTGGTCAGTTTTAGGGTGCAAACCCATGGTTTCTAAAACAACCTAGCCCATCAATGACCCAACACTCACAGAAACAGACCAGAGAAACGGCAAATAAACCTAGGATAATTCCTGCAATGTCATGATGATGATTCTATATGCTGATGAACCGCGTGTTTCCTCTTATCTCTGGTGGCGGGTTAGTTTGTTTCCAAGTTGAAATAAATGTTGAAATCCATGATTGTTATTCTAACCCTTACACACAGATTTAAACCACACATTATTTTCTATCTATTTTATTTCCCTTTTTTCCTTCTGAGCAGGCTGGAAGTGAAGCAGAGAATGACATGGTGTGTAAACTTCTATTGTCTAACCCCTACCTGCTCCATAAAGACATGCATCCACTGTCTAACCCCTACCTGCTCCTTAAAGACATGCATCCACTGTCTAACCCCTACCTGCTCCTTAAAGACATGCATCCACTGTCTAACCCCTACCTGCTCCTTAAAGACATGCATCCACTGTCTAACCCCTACCTGCTCCTTAAAGACATGCATCCACTGTCTAACCCCTACCTGCTCCTTAAACATTCATCCACTGTCTAACCCCTACCTGCTCCATAAAGATACGTATTCACTGTCTAACCCCTACCCGCTCCTTAAAGACATGTATCCACTGTCTAACCCCTTCCGGCTCCATAAAGATACATATTCAATGTCTAATCTGGCCCTACCTGCTCCTTAAAGACACATATTCACTGTCCAAGACCTACCTGCTCATTAATGATATGTTCATTCCATCTGTAAATAACTCCTTACAACGTAATTCAGAAGCTGTGTCAAAGAGAACTACCTGTCAACCCCTGTCAAACATTCCAACATTTCCAACATTTTGTTTCCAGTAATTTGGTATTGTTTCTCTCTCTTTTGTTTGCAATTCTGTCAACATCAGTCTGGTTGCTCAGACTCAGAGGACTCAGAGGTGAGTGTGGTCTCACAAATACAATTGACAAGTATACAACTTGAAGCGTAATTCTTGTGTAATACAATTATATTAATCACAACCTCCTCCTCCTCTTCTCAGTGTGACAATAAGGAAAAGGAGGAAAAGGTTGGTGTTCTCAATCCAAGTCAAGACTGCTACAATGCCATTTTCTTCTCTTTCGCTGTTTACAATGTTTTATATGTATGATTAATACAATTAAAACAATACGTCACATGAAATATGAAGTAGTAGTAGAATACGTTGAATATATTTTTTTTAATCTCGTCAAATAATTTGACTTATTTTGGTTATGTCTTATTTTGGTTAAACATTTGCGATATCGTTTATATAATGTATGGAGTCCATTACGTCATAATGTTTGTTTGATATCTATATCTGTTATCAACGCTTACAAACATTTATTTTCATCCTTCTCCAATATTCTAACAGATGGACAATGAAAAGGTTGGACATATAAACAAGATATATATGTATATATACCGACACTTTATGTATTATACATTTAGATAATTTTTGTCCTATATATTGTTTGATATTAATTTCATTGTATCTTCGCTTTATTCCCTTTGTTCTTTGTAGTCTGAGTTGATGAAAGAGAAGGTGTGTTTTCCTTCAATTACAAATTATGATTCATCATAATAATTACACGATTCATTAGATAAATTCATTAGATAAATAATTACATGATTCATTAGATAAATTCATTAGATAAATGATTACATGCACTTTCATACACTTTCATACACCCAACACCCTTTTACTTTTTGCACACTATATTGTATCATAGTTATTTCATTATTAATGAAATAAAGGTTGTAGGCCAGGAATCTAGTCTAAATCATGACAACAAGCAAGGACACATTTTAATAAATGTTTGTTAATTCATAAAAAGAACACTGAAATGTGATTTACATAATAATATTCAGACCATTGGCGAAGGTCCATCCCGTGACCCGTGACATGACAAACATTTATGAAAACATTTTTTGATCATGTCGTGATGGGTTATTGTATACAGTATATATGTATTTATGTATGAATGCTGACCCAATATATCCATACATTTCTAACCACAACGCAATTTTCAATTAAATCTTAAACAGTATATTGAGCAAAATATCTGAATGTAACACGACTGTCATTACAGGGAGAAAAGTCTGAAAGGGGGAAACAGGTAAAGTCTCTCTCTCTCTCTCGCTCTCCTCGTTAGAACCAATACCTATACTAGGGTTAGTTGTAACCAATACCTGGTTAGTTAGAACAAATACCTAGGGTTAGTTAGGAACCATACCTATTCTAGGGGTGGGTGGAACCAGTACCTGGTTAGTTAAAACAAATACCTATACTAGGGTTAGTTAGGAACCATACCTATTCTAGGGTTAGTTGGAACCAGTACCTGGTTAGTTAAAACAAATACCTATACTAGGGTTAGTTAGGAACCATACCTATTCTAGGGTTAGTTGGAACCAGTACCTGGTTAGTTAGAACCAATACTTATACTAGGGTTAGGTGGAACCAATATATAGTTAAATAGAAGCAATACCTATACAGTACTACCTGGTTAGTTAGAACCAATACCTATACTCAGGTTAGTTAGGAACAATGAGCTGAGTTTTTATGTGTGATTGTATGTTAGAGTTCTTGAGACCAACGTGATGATTCTGAGTGTTTCTCTGACCTGGTCCTTGACCTGGTGTATAATATATCTGGACATGGACTAAAGGCTGTACATTCATTTCTCATTCTTTTATTTGTTCAGATGTTTTCTTGGCTTGTGTTTTAATGTTTGTTTTCTTCTGTGCAGACCGAAGATATTGACTCTATCAAGAAGGTAGGGAGTCCCAACAGGCATTCATTTGGTTGTTATTATTATGGTCATCATGTTTTTAGGTTCATGTTAATTGTTTCTCTACTGTTGATCATGTTTTTACTTTATGATCATACTGTCTGATTTAATTTTTTACATATATATTCTATAAACAAATGTGTGTGTATGTGCCTGTGTGTGTGTTTGTGTGTGTGTGTGTGTGTGTGTGTGTGTGTGTGTGTGTGTGTGTGTGTGTGTGTGTGTGTGTGTGTGTGTGTGTGTGTGTGTGTGTGTTTGTGTGCGAATGCAGCTCGACACAGAGGAAGCTACCATCCTTTATGAGCTGCAGTTGAATCTGAGCTCCGTCCTGGATAATTTAAGTGTCATGTTTGGAACGAGGTAACACACCAACACATGCAGACATGACAGACTGGGATTTATGTTCAATTAAATATGTTCCATAATATATTTTTGATAAACCTTCTTTTATTAACGCTGTTCTATAATTTCGGCTCTATATCTGTTCTATAATATCTGTTTGATAAACCCTGTTCAATAATCGCTGTTTTGTAATATCTGTTCTATAATATCGATTCTATTATCCCTGTTCTATACTCCCAGTTTCCTGGCCCGCCTAAATGGCTGTATGCGTCAGATGGCTGAGATCCTGAGCCAGATGAAGGGCCAGCCCAACCCCAACACGGCCGAGGCCGATGCAGACACTATGCTCAGACCTCTCATGGAGTTTCTGGACGCAACGTGAGTTCAAGAATCACTGGAAAACCAGTACATACCCTAAACCCTAGAAAAACAAGTTACAAACTCAATTAGTAGGTAACCCTGTTTACACCATCAGCTAATCCCAGAGAGACATCAGTAACTAACCTCCCCAAAAATGGGACATTACCTTAACCTCAGAAACACCAGTAACTAATCCCAGAGACACCAGTAACTAACCACAGGAACACCGTTAACCAAACACCTAACCTGTGGCCAGAAATATGGTTATAAATTGAAGATGTGAGGCTATTAACTGTGTGTGTGTGTGTGTGTGTGGGTGTGTGTGTGTGTGTGGGTGTGGGTGTGGGTGTGGGTGTGTGGGTTTGTGGGTTTGTGGGTGTGTTTGTGTCATCAGTCTCAGCATATTTGCCGATGTGTGTGAGAAGGCTGTTCTGAGGAGAATCTTAAAGGACCTTTGGAAGATGGTCCTTAGCAGCCTTGAAAAGACCATAGTCCTACCACAGAGTGACGGCAGTCTGGTAAAACAAACTTTATTCTGACCCTTAAACACGTTATTCTAACCCTTAAACACGTTATTCTAACCCTTAAACACGTTATTCTAACCCTTAAACACGTTATTCTAACCCTTACACATAATTTGAATTCTGAAACATGTCATTCTGACCCTTACACACTTTATTTAACCTACACATGTTATTCTAACCATAACACGCTTTATTTAACCTACACATATTATTCTAACCCTTACACATGTTATTCTAACCCTAACCCTGTGCGAACTGTGAGTCCACAGCAATGTAACGTCTATACACGATAACAAATGCTATGGCCGTGCACAGACTGCACTGCCCTGGCTTTAATAGCTTCTGTACAATACATTGAGGCAAATTATTCATCAGAGAATTGGCTGTCCTGTAAATATGTTCCAATTTTAAAGAGCAGGATATGCCAATACTTTCACCAAGAATGGTGGACCCGGTGTTGGAGGTAGAAGGAGTGGTAGTGCTTATTTTTTTAATGGGGGGGTCTGACAAAAATGGTCTGTGGGCAACAAGCCTAACCTAACAAACTATCCTTTATATATATCCTTTATATATAAACTATCCTTTATATATATATATATATATATATATATATATATATATATATATTATATATATATATATATATATATATATATATATATATATATATACATGTACAGTTCATTGACTGTTTTGTTCAATGCAGGGAGCCCAGCTCCTCACTGCCGCCAAGGGCCTCTCCAACATGAAGGTAACCGATATATTATAAATATCAATAATAATTTATATTCTACAACATCGTCGTTACATTTCATATGCATATGACTTCTCTAACCAAAAGGTAACTGGTTCACTGATGTGTATATGAACATAGCTGTATTATAATATTCTTATTGGTATAAACAGGGAGGGAGCGATCCGAAGACCCTGTCAGCCAAACAATGTATGATTCTGGACACTGGCCTGGAGGCCATCAAGGTGCACATTTAAGAGCCTCGTCACAGTCTTATAGTTGGCACATACATATTTCGACTTCAATATGAATAGGATTTTATTGGCGCTGTGATGTTGTGTTTCAGCAATACTTCCACGCTGGGGGGAGTGGCCTGAAGAGGTCGGTGGTGGAGACCCAGTCCTGAGGTGGCCTTCTCTAACGTGTACCCTCTCCCCTTGTCAGTACCACAGCTGAAACATTTAATACATGTATTCATTTATATTTATGTGCATCTTGCACCACAAATGCATAGAAAGAGTGATTTTACATATTATTCAATTTACAATTCACAATCTAATAATTTATTTGTATCCTAAAATAAACATTCCGTAGGGCTTTTGCAAGGCACGCACAGCACTCTGCACGCGCACGCACGCACGCACGCACGCACGCACGCACGCACGCACGCACGCACGCACGCACGCACGCACGCACGCACACGGTGAATAAGCATTGAAGCCTAAACCATTATATTTTCATATGTTTAATACTTCTTATGTATTTTCTTTCATTCTCTCCTCCTCCCAGTGCATGATGGGATGGGAATCAGAATCACTGCTAGTGAGAAGGCCCGCCCAGACCGGGGTAAGACACCTTAAATGTTGAATGAGATATTTAAGAAACTGTGATGTTCAGATAAAGGAGTTGTTTAAATAATAGCACTAGTGGTTCTCATATTTCGATTATAGACCTTGTTGTTCTCATATTTAGATAAAGGGCAAGATGTTCTGATGGGACTAGTGTTTAGATTAAAGCACCTGTCTTTCTGATGTAAGACTATGTTGGGATATTAAGATTAAAGAGGTAGTGTTTCTGATATTTAAATTAAAGGAGTTCCAATTAGTTGTTTCTATTTGTCAATAGTGGCTGAGGGATGGATTTGATTTCGATCAAACAAAGCTTTAGGTTTGGTTGATTAGGTATACGGTGAGGGTTAACCTAATCCCTGACTCACTTTGCTGTCAGACAGTGATTACTATTTTCACTGCTCTGTGGAAGACGAGTGTATTTGAATGGAAGGTGCTGACCAGTGCATTTGTATCTGTAGGCTCTGGGGTGGAGAAAGCCATCGGCGAGGCTGTGGTGCAGATAGATATGGTCCCTGGGAAGGATCGTAAGGTCAACGTCAAAGGTAAGACAGAACAACACAACTCCGAGAAACACACACACGTATATTCAACCACAGACACACACACAAACAGAAACCCATACAATTAAGACAAACGTATATGTACATTGTTGGCATATTTGTGTTTATTATTAATTGAGCATCTTGCAGATGCTCAATTACAGATGCTCGTACAAACTCCCATTAGCTCGTTTAGAAAAACCATTAAACAAGGAATTGGGTAGAAATTATCAAAAAATAAAACCAGAGGCATGGCAGCTCTAAATCATGTGCTGTTCACCTGCTCCTCATCATGTGCTGTTCACCTGCTCCTCATCATGTGCTGTTCACCTGCTCCTCATCGTGTGCTGTTCACCTGCTCCTCATCATGTGCTGTTCACCTGCTCCTCATCATGTGCTGTTTCACCTGCTCCTCATCATGTGCTGTTCACCTGCTCCTCCATCATGTGCTGTTCCCCTGCTCCTCATCATGTGCTGTTCACCTGCTCCTCATCATGTGCTGTTCCCCTGCTCCTCATCATGTGCTGTTCACCTGCTCCTCATCATGTGCTGTTCACCTGCTCATCTTGTGCTGTTCACCTGCTCCTCATCATGTGCTGTTCACCTGCTCCTCATCATGTGCTGTTCACCTGCTCCTCATCATGTGCTGTTCACCTGCTCCTCATCATGTGCTGTTCACCTGCTCCTCATCATGTGCTGTTCACCTGCTCCTCATCATGTGCTGTTCACCTGCTCCTCATTCATGTGCTGTTCACCTGCTCCTCATCATGTGCTGTTCACCTGCTCCTTCATCATGTTGCTGTTCACCTGCTCCTCATCATGTGCTGTTCCACCTGCTCCTCATCATGTGCTGTTCACCTGCTCCTCATCATTGTGCTGTTCACCTGCTCCTCATCCAAGTGCTGTTCACCTGCTCCTCATCATGTGCTGTTCCCCTGCTCCTCATCATGTGCTGTTTCACCTGCTCCTCATCATGTGCTGTTCACCTGCTCCTCATCATGTGGTGTTCACACCTGCTCCTCATCATGTGCTGTTCACCTGCTGCTCCTCATTCATGTGCTGTTCACCTGCCCTTCATCATGTGCTGTTCACCTGCTCCTCATCATGTGCTGTTCCCCTGCTCCTCATCATGTGCTGTTCACCTGCTCCTCATCATGTGCTGTTCACCTGCTCCTCATCATGTGCTGTTCACCTGCTCCTCATCATGTGCTGTTCACCTGCTCCTCATCATGTGCTGTTCACCTGCTCCTCATCATGTGCTGTTCACCTGCTCCTCATCATGTGCTGTTCACCTGCTCCTCATCATGTGCTGTTCACCTGCTCCTCATCATGTGCTGTTCACCTGCTCCTCATCATGTGCTGTTCACCTGCTCCTCATCATGTGCTGTTCACCTGCTCCTCATCATGTGCTGTTCACATGCTCCTCAATCATGTGCTGTTCACCTGCTCCTCATCATGTGCTGTTCACCCTGCTCCTCATCATGTGCTGTTCACCTGCTTCCTCATCATGTGCTGTTCACCTGCTCCTCATCATGTGCTGTTCACCCTGCTCCTCATCATGTGCTGTTTCACCTGCTCCTCATCATGTGCTGTTCACCTGCTGCTCCTCATCATGTGCTGTTCCCCCTGCTCCTCATCATTGTGCTGTTCACACTGCTCCTCATCATGTGGCTGTTCACACTGCTCCTCATCATGTGCTGTTCACCTGCCTCCTCATCATGTGCTGTTCACCTGCTCCTCATCTATGTGCTGTTCACGCTGCCCTTCATCATGTGCTGTTCACCCTGCTCCTCATCATGTGCTGTTCCCCTGCTCCTCATCATGTGCTGTTCACCTACTCCTCATCATGTGCTGTTCACCTGCTGCTCCTCATCATGTGCTGTTCCCCTGCTCCTCATCAGTGTGCTGTTCACCTACCTGCTCCTCATCATGTGCTGTTCACACCTGCTCCTCATCATGTGCTGTTCACTGCTGCTCCTCATCATGTGCTGGTTCACCTGCTCCTCATCATGTGCTGTTCACCTGCTCCTCATCATGTACTGTTCCCCTGCTCTCAACCAGTGATTGCGGTGAATGACATGAAGTGGAAGACCTCCGGGATGTTCCGGCCGTTTGTGGAGCTGAACATGGCCGGACCCTTCATAGCGGACAAGAAGAGGAAGTTTGCCACCAAGTCAAAGAACAACAGTTTCACTGCCAACTTCAACGAGGCCTTTCAGTTGTGAGTAGCTTTGGGGCCTAACTGTACCCACTCCCCTTGTCAGTACCACAGCTGAAACATTTAATACATGTATTCATTTATATTTATGTGCATCTTACACCACAAATGCATAGAAAGAGTGATTTTACATATTATTCAATTTACAATTCACAATCTAATAATTTATTTGTATCCTAAAATAAACATTCTGTAGGGCTTTTGAAGGCACCCAAAGCACTCTTCATGTGTTCATAGTCAGTATGCAAATGTGGGGGAAGGGGTGGTGGTAGAAGTTGCTAACAGTGTGTAGCACCTGAGATGCACTGCAGCCGGTAACAATGGCTACCACAGTGTAGAGGTGAGGAATGATGCTGTTGAACTGGAGACCAGGGTATGATTAGGAGCCATGTAAGTGAAAGAGCCAGTTTGTGATTTGGGCCAAGACATGGATTTGCACCCCTACAATTCTGATATTGAGCACAGGGAGGACGCCTGTTAACATCTCATCACAAGGACAGAAAAAAATACACATAGATATAGGCCTATTGGTAGATATCTTTGACGTTGATTTCTTCATTTAATATTCATTTGGTCACTTATTACTGTGAAAATTCCTGTTTATAGTTCAACTGAAAAACAAAATGGCCGCTCCTAATATGAACCTCTCTACCGTCCTCGAAGCCTCCTTGGGAAGGAGTCCCCCGACTGCTACGAGCTGCAGCTGGCGGTGAGGGACTACTGCTTCGGCCGGGCTGACCGCCTGGTCGGCACGGCCGTGGTCCAGCTGCGGGACCTGGCCGGACGCAAGACGGCCGTGTTCTGGTGCCCCCTGGGGCCTCGTATCCACATGGACGAGACGGGGCTCACGGTGGTCCGCATCCTGTCCCAGCGGCCCGCCGACGACGTGGCCAAGGAGTTTGTTAAGCTCAAGTCTGACACGCGTCCCGTGGAGGAAGGCCGCTGAATGTGTGTTTAGGATGAGTGGAAACGCCTAACCGCGGTTCTGGTGGCTGCCTTTGACAGCGGGTTGTCTGTCAAAGTTAACTTATTGTCAATTTCAAAATATGTGCCAGACATACAGAGGAATCGAAATTGCGTTTATCCCTGACCAACGGTGCAATAAGAACGAAAGGATGAAATTTGGTAAAATAAGATAAGTAAAATTGACAATAATAATATTGATAATAATAATAATAATATATAATATAATATAATATAATAATAATAAAAAACGTATTTACGTTCCTTATTGAGCAGTTCAGTCAAGTTGATAGGGTGTAATGTGTTGTGTTTAGGATAGAGTATAGATTTGCCCATGTTTTTCAGTGCCAGTTGGTTGGAAATGGTTCCAAATATTATCATGTAACTTTGTGGATGCATATCAAACAAAACCTTTAACGTTCACAAACAATGACAATGCCATCACAGCATATTGTTGTGATGGTTAATCTAACCAATGTGAAAGTGTGTTATTGTAGCTTATGTTATATATTATCTCATGTTGATGATGTGCCAAATAATGAAAGTATCCATCACTGTTCAAATGTTTACTGTGGTTCTGTGATGTGGGGTTAGGGGTTAGGCTGTCTGTTGTAATAGATGGGTTGTGGTTCAGTCTTTCTGATTTAATCCCAACCCTTTTGAAAATGTGTTCAATATACTCACACAAAAATATTTAACATTAATATATCCCTTTGTTTATCTTTGAGATGTATCCGTTGAGATTTTCAATTTTTTTTGTGTGAAATGCGTGCATTTGAAGAAGTATGCCTTGTTCTGTGTATCTCTGAATCCTGATGCAAATGGGACTTAATAGTGTGAGATCTAACTTTTTGTTTTGTTTACAAACTCTACTGGTAATATGACTCATAATGCAATGTTCATAATCCTAAACTAAATCATTTCGTGCATTACTGCAGTAGCTGGATTTATTTATGTTATTCACTCAATAAACAAACCGATAAACCTCACGTAGCCAACAAGTAAAAACGAAGGCACCAAAACGTGGACTGCTGTATTCTCACCTATCTCTGGACAGTTGCCTACCTGAGAACAAGGAACAACGATGGTGTATCCATCTGTCTGCTGCAGTGATTCAGAGTCTCTACTATCCTTAAGTTAACCTGTACATTTTTCCGTCATAGCAATACCTCCAAATGTGTTTCATGATTAAATAACTGGAATACAAACTATCCAGACTGGTTATTTTTAGCGGTTGCATTGTCGGAGGAGGGAGGGAGGAGAGGGAGGGCGGAAGGAAGGAAATGGGGGTGGTCGGCCTGAAGGAGGAGGAGTGTGACTGAACGAAAGCATCACAAATATTAAATAAGTTTCACCCAAGACTCGACTCAGCTCCTTCTGCACCGCTGGGCTAACGGTAAGCGCATTGCCTCTTGACCTTGGGTCGGGTATGGAGGGGGATATAGATAGGCTAAAGGTTGTGTAGACAGTGGATGAGGAACGGAGAAGTGACTGATCGGGTGTATTTATCACATTGTAGCGGAACATGAGGAAGGCGCTGAGACAGGAAGCTTTCTCCTCCTCACTTCATTGTGCATCTAAGAATCTCTGAGAACTTCTGGTTCTTTTCACTATTTGATAGAAGGTGAAACACCACTTAACCAAAGAGACCGAGTTTGCATGCATCGGCACGCCTGTTTCAATGAGCCAAATTTCACTTCGAATATGATATCTATCATTAAGATTGCCAATCGAGAAAACGTCATCTATAGTGACAGTAAAGGCACGTCATCGGAGTGAGATTCCGGATGCGGAGAAATACAGATAAAACGATACAGACAACTTAAAGAAGCATTCTTCAGACACAGCACTCATACTTATTTTAATTAATCTCAAAAAACAATAGTATAGTACCACATAAAGTAACACTGTTGCCCAGATGTGGACTGATGTTTCATCGTCATGATCTTTCATAAACTGTTCAAAGGTTTGCTTTCACAAAGTGTTCCATATGGTGTTAAATAGTTATTCTGATGAGGTAGGGGGTGATCATGGCTATTTGGGTAGGCCTACTTGGTTGAGGGATAGAGACTAGTGGTTAGAAATTAGCAGGTTAGGGCTAGGGGATTAGAAGGTTAGAATATTGTAGATTAGGAAGGTATAAGAGGGTATTGGGTTAGGACCGGGGTTAGGGTGAGAGAATAAAGGCCTGATGGTAGCCTAATGATCTTGTAGCGTATGGGGTTAGGACCATGGTTAGGGTGAGAGGAGAAGGAGGGTAGATGTTTAGGAAAGGTTGAGAGGGTCAGGCTTATTTTTGTGGAACAGCCAACATACAAGTTCAACCTAATGTCAGGGTTAGGGGTTCCCTTATAATCATTTCAAGGGTGTTAATCTAGTCAACAGAGGGGGGAAACACTGATCTGGCTCTGTGACCGCGAGAGATCGGTCGTGAATAATTCAGTAGTGTTTTGATTGTTTGGAGCGCTAGAGCGTTCGGGGCTGGCATGGTCTGTTATGAAGGGACAATGGAGATAAATGACTGCCCTGATTTTCCGTGTCAATTCCTGATAATTTACCCACATAACTCCAAGGGTCTTCTTGAGAACATGCAAAGATTTCGTGTCACAGCGTCACCAAACATCAACGATTCTTACTTATTTAAAGTAAAATATTTTAGATATTAAAAAAACCCCGTATTTTACATCGTTGGAGGTAGTTGCAATTAATTCCAAAGATGTGTGAACTCAAGTTCCTTCATTTCCCAGGCATACACAGAATGTGAAATAGCCTTACATTCCAGTATATCTCTTTTCTATCGGATGCAATATTATATCAGGTATCCTTGCCTCCATTACTAGAGTAGCTGCTACAATCTTAGATAAATTACCCCCAACATAGACCAGTAATACCAAACAGCATATCTTAGCACCAACATGGAGTTACAACCCTTCCACTAGAGTAATGGTTACCAATCACAGAGTTTACTTGATCCCAACCATCAGAAGCAGACGTAACCTCCCAAGCGTACAGTGGTGAACGGTCAATGCAGGCCTACATTGGTGGAGGCTAACAATAGGGTTGATAAGATAGCACATATGTGGAAATGCTGCTGCTCTAGGCCATTGTGGAAAAATGGGGATGAATTTGTTAGCGTACAGTCACAAACTTACTAAAAAGATCAGGCTCGGATAGCGATATAGAACATAATAACATCCAGCTGTCAATCTTTAAAAAAGTAATAAAAGATAAGAGGTTGTACTGAATGTTTTAGTTTATATGTGTGGTTCTGTTAGTTGAAGTTTACTGATCATGCTGGTACTTCACTTATACTAACTTGGGGTTTAATTATATTTGATTTCTATCATATTACCATGTGGTCTCCTTGTTAAACCGACTGTTTTTCCTGTCCTGGGAAACTTTTTTTTTGTGTCTCAACTTAGACGCACGTACTAACACGCGTTTTATGCAAACACCACACAGAATTTAAAACATTCAGCAGCACTGTTATGTACTTTTTGGGCTTACTAGACTTGCTGGCAGAATAATGGTTAAATATATGCAGAGTGTAACATATTTAAGGAGTTTCTTTACTTGCTTTTGTTTCTGGAAGGTGAATTGGAAGGTGGGGTTTCTGGACGTGGGGTTGTAGACGAGTGGTCTACGTGTGGAGGGCTACGTTAGGTATAGGCAGTGGTCTCATAGGATTATTTGTGTCCATATTGGAGTTATTCGTGGATCGGCATGGAAATGATGCTTGACATAGTATGAGTTCTGTGGAGTTCAAAGGGAGAGGTGCGCAGCTTTGGTTTTTATGTTGGCGAGTTGAAAACATTACTCATAGTAGTACTGAGTTAACATACTCGTTTATTGTTTGTATCAAGTCTATTTAGGGTGCAGTTCCTCAGCTGTTCTCCAGCTGTTTTTGGTATTTACACTGCAGTGCAATGTGCCTTTGTATAACATCTATATACTGGTTATACGCATGTGTAGTATGGAGAGAGAGAGAGAGAGACGAGAGAGCAATGAGAGAGAG